>JAOSBO010000003.1:16127776-16163308 GCA_027563915.1 Erythroxylum rotundifolium
TTCACCCAACTTTCCTATCAGAATTCTTGTAAGTATCCAAACATGTGAATATCTTTACTTTCCATAGATTCATTTTCTGAAGAATCAGATTCCAAATTTACTTTACTTTCCCGTCAACCAAACGGGGCCATAGTGTAAAGTTGTTTATCATTTTACATTTCATCATAAACTCTCCAAATCGAAAGTTTTCCATTTTACTGTTTAGGATAGAATGAGATGTAATATGAAACCCTCCTCTTCCATTCCATTTTATTCCGTTATAAACCCTTATCCCAAATGATAGAATAATATTTCATTCCATTATAAATCCTTCTTCCAAACGGTGGAATAGTATTATATTCCATTTCATTTCATTATTAAACACCCGAGCAAACATACCCTAAATACAAATTCTAATTTGACTTTGTTCTTACAAGGTCTTAGAATTTTGAAAAACGAAAAAAAAGAGAAAGTCCAAACTTAAAACATAAGAAAAATGTTAATTTCTAAAATTTAGGTCAAATTTTGACTAGTTGCGTAAAACTTCCACTCCATAATCTAAACTCAACTTTTTAGAATTAAGGTCTCATCCCTTCTTTGGTATTATTTAACATTACTTAGTTGGCAACAAGTGACCGCTAATTGGTAATATGCAATTATAAAAATTTATACTAGTATTTATTATATTTATATCTTTAATAACTACATAACATTTATTTCGTCACACATATTAATCATTTAACTATAACATATGACATAAAAAATCATATATCTTTTAAAAGCTTACAATATAGTTTTATAAATATGCCCGCAAATTAAGTAAAATACTTAAGAAAATATTTATATATTTTACACACATCTAGAGATTGGCTCATTTATAATTCCTTTTGACTAGAAGCATACTAAAACTTGCTTGTTGCTTACGGGTCTACTGTTGATGTCATTCTTGTCCTTGTCATTTTTTAGGTGTTATATGCCACTAGCTTTCGCTTGATTTTTCTCCAACCTCATATACATTAGTAGAGGTTCACTCTAATATCATCCCTAGCAGAATAGATTCAAACTATATCAATAATAGTTCAATTCATAACTTATAGAAGTATAAGCCGAAAAATATTTAGGTAACAATAACTTAATATTCATTTTTTATATGCTTATAAACCTTTTCATTTCTCATTTTCTTTTTGATAGGGGCTTTGACACTCCCTATATATGAGAAATCACTACTTAGGTAGGTTCATAATCATTAGCTAGTGTCAATTATATTAAATATATTTATAATTATATGGTTTCTACAATATATATTTTTCATTAACATATTTTCTTCTTTTGATTTTATATAATTAATTTTATATGTCTCTATATATTTTGAGTGTTAGAGTTTTAGCATATTTTTTTATGGAAAGTAAGTGATTGATATTTATAGAAAAAATAAAAAGTGCAATGCAATATACATGCTGACAGAATGCCATTAACAAAAGTAGTTAATAAAATAGTGATCTATCTATCTTGGCATTCACTAAAGCTATATAGACTGAAGGAATTCTAGCATTTCCCATCTACTTCTTATTTCAAGATTTAGTTTTTTTCCCCCTTCTGTCCATTAGCTATCAGTATAATGTAATAGACGTGGAGGTATATTTTATTATAATTGAAATGTAATTGTGTTAGACAATCCCCATGCAATATGTTGTTTGTTTCCTTCCAACTATAGCTTTGACACCAAGACTGCATTTAAAGCTTGAAATCTTTTTTATTGTTAAGTTTCAGTTTGGTAGCCTAAGGTATTATCTCACTTTATTAAGCCACTCTAAAGTGTGTAAGCATTTTGTTCCAGATCCATTATCACAAGTGCATCCAAAAAAGAGGTGATTGAAGCATTCATTGTTGTTCCCACATATCTTGGAACTGAGATTAGAGACATTGAATTTAAAAGAGTCTTTGGTTGTCAGTCTACCTATGATTGCCAATATAGGGTGAATGAATATGCAAGTAAGATGTATATATTGCAAACCAAGGCTTGATTGTAGGATTATAATTATCTAGCAGTTTTCTCTTACAAGATTAGAGAATAGAGCACATTGATTATCTATTGTCCATAGAATGGTGTTAGGTATAAAGGAGTTTATTGTATATATAAGCATGCTGATGAGTATATCACTGCTACCTCTGCATAAGTGAAAAGGCTAGGACTAAGAGATCTCTTTAATAAGCTCACTATTGTCCTTTAAAGGATGAGTTTCTTCAAGGAATTGTAGAAAGCAAGTTTGTATAGAGGTCTTAGTGTGTGCCACTGATCAAACCAGAAAAAGTATCTTGCCTATTGCTAAATTTGCGCCTAATTAAAGATTGTGTCCACTCCAGTGTTTATAATACTTTTCGTAGGGTTTAAGACATCCTAGGATTAATGGCAAGAGTTTAAAATCTCTCCTCCTTTTTGTGGTATAAATGTTTCCATTTAACCCAGAGGTCTTCTTTATCCTTGTATAGCTTTCATAATCTCATTGCCATTAAGGCTTTGCTTAGAAGCTTCTCAGAAGTAATTCCTAGACCTCCAAACGATTTAGGCTAACATATAGATGACCATTTCAATTAGGGGGTCTTTTTATTACTGTTGGATCCTCCTCTATAGGAAATCCCTTAGACTCCTATCTATTTCCTTCATTATTCTTTTAGGAAGGACCATATGTGAGTACCAATATACAGATTAAAAGGAATATTATCCAAGGGAATTCCTTTGGAACTATTGAATTACACAAAAGTGGATCAATTCTAGTTAATGAGAGAAAGAAGGCCTTATTTGGATTATAGGTCAACCTTGATACTTCTTTCAAAGATTCCATTGAATACATAAGTAGGTTGATTAAATTTGAAGAAACACCACAAAACAGAATTAGGTCATCAACTAGACCTAAAATATCTTCCATTTGGAACATTTATGGTGATATTTGATCCTTGGTTCCTTAGAGATTATTCTATTTGTCATTCTGGTGTATATCTTTGATGATAGCAAATAAGAGTGGAGATAAGGCATCGCCATGTCTTATGCCTGTAGTAGCTTTGAAAAGTTTAATTGGCTCTCTATTAATGATGATTTTGTATGAGATTATAGTAATACAAGCATGTATCCATTGAACAAACAAGTTAGGAAATCATAAAGCAAGCAAAGAGTCGATGACAAATCTCTAACTAAATGAGTCAAATGCATTGGCAAATTCGATCTTTAATGCACAAGTTCTAATGCTTTAGTTGCTTCCATATCCTCTAAATAGTTCAGTAGTATGTTACATTAGTTATATATTATGATTTATACTTTCAATTTTGGAAATGAAATGGGATGCTCCATTAATTCTCAACTTTTAGAATTTCCCAAATAAAAAATTCTCTTGATTATTAAAAGAATTTTGCATTATGCTTTAAGTTAACAATTGGGTTGGATTGACATATCAATAACATTTGATTGGTTCTTGGTATGTATATCACGTATATTTCGTTATTATTTTTTAATAGATGTTTAATATAATAGGTTTTTAAAAAAGATTTAAAAACTACAAGAAATGTTTCTAATAATTTTAAAAATGAATTTTTTAAATAACTTAAAACAAAAGAAGTTCCTTGTCTTTTATCTTATTTACTTAACTTACCACCAGAAATATTACATTTTTTGTAAATACATGAGATGCCCCAATCTTGATATTCTTATAACAAGATGCCACATTTCTTTTACTCACCAATTAATTTTAGTTAATGTTTGCTCATCAAAACATTACTTTTAGTAATAACGACTTGCATTAAGTAATAGAAAGAACTTCTTTTAATACATTTTTTAATAACTTGTGTGGTATATTTGATCTAGTATGCAATGATCATCAAACAATAAAACAATTACCTCTTTAATTACAAGATAAAAAAGGTAAACACTAGTACAAGAGGGAAAGAAACATCCAATGCTAAAGTGGAAAAAGGTATACTTGTAAATATTGAAGCAATAACTAAATAACTTACATGTATGGCTATTTTCATTTCTTGTATGCTATTTTCCATTTTTTTGTGACCTTTTACCTCTTCTTCCATTTATTTGATTTCATTGAATTTATAATGGATTCAAGCCTTGATGCATTAGAATTCATTGCCATCATTCAATAGTTTTCATGCTACATATCATTTATATACCAACCTATAGAAAAACCAATATGAAAATGTCGAAGGCAGAAATTTGTAACATATCTCTTTACTTTTTTCACCTATTGATGTAGATGGGAAGAAATGGAGAATAATTGTTGGAAGCTCTGCATCAGCTATACTATTTGTATTCCTATGCTTATGCTTGGTCTTTTGCTTTTGGAAAAAGAAACAAAAGAAAGACAGTACGTTTATTCAACGTATGGAATTTGTAATTCTCCTATCACACTTTTGTTTGCAAACAACCATGTTATGTCTCAATATGTTGTGTAGCAAAATGAAAAATTTTATCTTGTTATATTTGACATCCTAATAGCCTAATTTTCAAGTTGTCCTACACAGAAAAATTGACTAGCCTTCTGAAAGGAAGTTCACATGACAAAGCCCAAAAGGAGCATCTTGGTTTACCATTGTTTGATTTGCATAACATTTCTTCTGCAACTAATAACTTTGTTAGTACCAATAAGCTTGGAAAAGGGGGATTTGGAATTGTTCATAAGGTGTGAA
Organism: Erythroxylum rotundifolium; assembly: GCA_027563915.1. Taxonomy (NCBI): domain Eukaryota; kingdom Viridiplantae; phylum Streptophyta; class Magnoliopsida; order Malpighiales; family Erythroxylaceae; genus Erythroxylum; species Erythroxylum rotundifolium. The sequence goes on from JAOSBO010000003.1 coordinate 16,132,445, forward strand.
TCCACGGTTTATTCATGACATCACTATGATTCATTGACGACATGTTTTCTCATAATCATGAATCGGTAACATGCATATTTCAACAGTTTATATTAAATAAGAAATTAGGTTTATTCTTACAAGGAATATTGAAAAATGGACAAGAAATAGCTATGAAAAGGTTATCAAAGAATTCAAGACAAGGGCTCAATGAGTTCAAGAATGAAGTTATGTAAATTGCCAAGCTCCAACATCGTAATCTAGTGAAGGTTCTAGGATGTTGTATTGAAACAGATGAAATAATGCTGATCAATGAGTTTATGTTGAATAAAAACTTAGACTATTTTATATTTGGTCTGATTCTCTCCCACACATAAATTTTCAATTTACTAGCATACATTTAGATTAGGTAAAAATTTGATGGCATCTATATTATATATAACAACGTGCATATATAGGAGGTGAAATTAGATGATCCTTCTCATCTTTTTCTTCTCTCTGTCCTTTCCTTGAAAAAAGTAATATTCAATGTTTTCAATTTTAGATGTTTTATTTTAAAGTCGATTATGTATCAAGAAGTGCTTTTTTCCCTTTCAGTATGCTATACTAACTCCTTCACGAAACTATATAGATACAACCCTTAGACTTATTATACAATATAATAGGCCTTTTGTGCTTGGTATACTTTCTTAAGTCTGATCTGAATCAGCATACTAACTTTTGCCTAAAACTATGCAAATGAAACATTGAGCAGGATTCTAGATTGGCCTAAACGCTATAACATTATCAATAGGATTGCTTGTGGTCTTCAATATCTTTACCAAGATTCAAGACTGAGAATCATGCATCGAGATCTTAAAGTTAGCAATGCTATATTAGATCAAGAAATGAACCCAAAAATTTCAGGCTTCACATTGGCGAGATGTTTTGGAGTAAATCAAATTGAAGCATATACAATGAAAATAGCGGGAACATAGTGAGTATGCAAAGAAGGGCAAGTGAAAAAGTTGTTGGACAATTTTAATTAATATTGGACAACAATTAATTACGTTCTTCGGTTTTAATAAATTCAAGGTTAAGCGAATCAAATTTGATCCAATTAAAAGGTAATAAACTAGCTTGATATGTGATCTAAATTAATGGACTAAAGTCTGATGAAGAAAATGGGCCATAATCAGTGTGGGCCAGACCCATATTGGGCCAGTGATGGGAAAGCTTAATATGGAAGCTATATATATAAGGTTAAGGTCACTTAAGTAATTCATGAACATTCTGATTCTCTAACCCATCAAGAGATTCATATGTTAAGAAAGTTGCAGAAGACGTTAACAATGTTCCAATGATCAACTTTTATGAAGGTCGTCAAGAAAATGAACTTGTTTCGGCTTCGAAAAGCTCGTTGAAAGTCATGGAACCAAAATCAGGTATTTTTTTTGTTTTCATCGTTCATTCTAATTCACGTTCGATCCTGGATGCGTAACATATGGTATCAAAGCAGTTACGTGATTGGATGAAAGAAAACAAATGTTTTTCAGTTTCTCTCCATATGGAATGAATGTGTTTAGCATTGAAAAACAGGGCTAAAATGAGCTTCGGAGGTTAAAAAGTCAACCCGAAAGTCTTCAAAAATTGTCCATTTTTGGTGAGGAGAGAGAAAATGCCGATGTCGATGCGTGTCGTATACACTCTTGATGCTGCTACAGTACCACCATAGAAGCGATAAGCCAGATAGATAGTTGACACGTAGATAGTTGGGGTTCTGCCATGCATCACGTGCAAGCCGCACATGCCAGAGATGATTGGCACATGGGTGTGTATACGACGCATGCACCACACGTGCCATGCTATGTCCCGGCGAGTCAAGCGTAGTGCCCTTTGAACACGCGCATATTGAAGTTAATGCCACTATTGCGTTGACGTCATGCTGACATCAGCTATATGAAAAAAAAACCCAAAATTTTAGAATTTCTGTGATGATGTCCTGAGTTATTTGGGTTAGTTTTCAGGTTTGGTAAAATCATGAAGTGAGTTTTTAAAATTTTCTGGATTTATTACAATGGTAATAAGTAAAGTTTAACTCCAAAAAAAGGAAATTAAGGTTCCTAAAGCCATTTTCGAGCAAATTTTCATGCTTTGAACCTAAAATATGTGAGTTACATAAAATGTTAGTACCTCATATGATGTATTTGGGGTTTGGTATTGCATGATGCTCATTTTTATTAAGATTTAAATTGTTTGAAATCTCAATTATAGTTGATTAATGATGTTTTCAGCACTCGTATATGATAAAGAGAACGTGCTTATGGATTTTGCATTTATTGATGGTGTATCGGCACATATTATATGCCCATACAGAATGTGAAGATAACATACAGGTGTATCCCTTGTGTTTGTGAATTTTTTGAGTACTAATGAGAATGTAGTCACCACAATGACCTTTTAACATTAGTACTTGATTTGTTCTACTTAGGTGTTTGGGAATGTTTTCAGTCTTATATTTGGTTATTTTGCCCACAGGTGCTGACTTTATATGAGATTTTGAGGTGTACATAAAAGCATTAGATAGAGGAAACCGTTGCTTGAGTGATTTATTCACCTATAGATGGTAGTATCACAAGAGAGAGTGTTGTGTACTTTAATCACTTTTATGTGGAGATTTTATCTGCATATATTACGTATTTAACCCAAAGATGTTTCATGATATGTGTGATGAAATTCTCAGTATAGATACTATTTGTGGCTTTAATTATCAATGTTATCCTACATTTATGCTGATATTGATATTGTCAATTTTACACTCACTTTTTCTGTAAACAACAATAGTGTTACCATTAAAACCCTAACTGGTTTCAACTTTAAAAAGTGGAAGCAATATGTGGAATTTGCCTTGGAAATGTTAGATATCAACATGGATACGATAAAGGAAAGACAACGTACACCCACATCATATAGTATAGATGATGCCAAAGTAACATTTGTAGCCTAGGAGAGGTCAAATAGGATGTGCTATTTGGCGATCAAGAGATCGATCCCAGATCATCTATTAGTGGACTTTCAGAGATAAGCATAGCAAAGGAAATTTTGAACAATGTCTCCCAGAGATACAGGGTCTCATCCAATGCTGAGATAAGTACCGTGTGCAAGGAATTGTTCTCTAAGAGGTACACAGGAGAAAAGGGTATGAGAACACATAATTAAGATGGTCCACCTCTAGAGCATGCTGAAGGCATTGGATATTCCAATCCCTGATGCCTTGATAGTTCAACAAGTGCTGAACACACTTCCTCTAGCATTTTGCATCTTTGTCACTACGTACAATTCACAGGATGAAGCCTAGGACATCAATGACTTGATAGCCAGTTGTGTAGCAGAAGAGGAGAAGCTGAAGAATGCTTCCCATACAGCCTTATTTGCAGCAAATAGGAAAGGAGAAGGTCAAGCCCTAAAATTACAAAGGTAAGAAATCTAAATTTTCTCAGTGCATGCATACTGGTTAATCTAGCATTGCTAAAGGTCCTCAGTAAATGAAAAGCATAAGATGCTTCTTCTGTAAGAAGAAGGGGCATAAAAGTCTGATTGCTAGAAATATAAAGCTTGGACATAAAAACAGGAGCTGTCAGATAACTCCTTGGCTTGTATGATATATGAATGTAATCTTCCTACAGGCACATCAAGTTCTTGGTGGCTAGATAGTGGAGCTTCTAATAATGTTGCCTCCACAATAAAGAGGAGGAAAGATTGATGGTGGGCAACAATGAAGAAGTTTCTGTAGGGGATGTATGTTTGAACTTGAATATGGGTTTGATATCGGTATTAGTTTTAGACAAGGAAGGTTATAGTTTTGTTATTGATGCTCTCGTTGTAAAGTTATTCTTTAATGCAAAACATATTGGTAATACCTTCTTGTTATATGGATTATATAGGATGTGTCTTGCCCCTTATGAGATGTATGCTTCTTCATATATTGTCAAACAGGTTACCAAGAAAAGGCCTCTGATAAAGGATAAGTCATACATGTTGTAGCATAAAAGGTTGGGCCATATTTCCAGAGAAAGAGTTGAGTGAGTGATTAAGGAAAACATTCTCCCAACTTTAGATTTTAATGATCTAAAAATATGTGTTGACTGTTGTAGGGGCAAGAAGACTAAAATAAAGAAAAAGGGGGTCAACTCATGTTTTTGGCTTGTTAGATCTTAAATATACAGATATTTGCAGACCTTATACAGCTACATTATGCATTTCTAGATATTTTCTAACTTTCGTTGATGATTATTCCTGTTATGGTTATGTGTTCTTATTTAAAGAGAAGTATGAAGTTTTTGAAGAATTTAAGAGGTCCGAGGTTGAGAACCAATTAGGAAGGTTAATCAAGATTGTCATATCTGACTATGGAGGAGAATATTATGACAAACATGAGGCTTCAGGACAAGAAAATGGCCTGTTTGCCAAATATGTGGACTCGTGTGCGATAATGACTCAGTTTACTGTACCAAGTATTCCTGAGCGAAATGACATGGCTGAAAGGCATAATCATACCCTAAAGAACATGATGAGGTCGATGAAGAGCAGGATTAACTTACTTGATTATCTTTGGGGTGAAGCCATCAAAACCACATTGTATATCCTTAATAGAGTCCTTAGCAAATTAGTATCGAAAACTCCTTCTGAGATCTGGAAAGGGTGGAATCCTAGCTTTGCCCACATTCGTGTTTAAGGCTGCCCTGATGAGGTACGCTTATATAATCCTTCTGAAAATAAATTGCATGCTCATTCTACTTATTGCTATTTTTTTTGGATATCCCAACCATTATAAGGGATACAGGTTTTACTGTAGAGAAGCAGAGTCTAGAATTGTGGTATCACAAACAGCTAAGTTTCTGGAGTATGATGTCTATGATGAGGGTGGTCTTTCTCGCCCTTCAGATGAGAGCAGGGTAGATACTATAGTTATTTCATATCCATCATTTATACAGACAGATCCATTGGATCAAGGTCTTAATACCATACTAGTATAGGAACAAAAACCTATACCTTTACAAACTGAGGCTATTATGGTACAAGAACAGGTTTAGTTGAGACGATCTACTAGAATGAAACGACCTACTATCTCATCTGATTACATAGTCTATTTGGATGAACAAGACTATAATATTAGACATGTTGTTGACCCAATTTCTTTTTCAAAAGTTGTTTCTGAACCTCATTTAGTCTATGGTAGGATGCAATAAAAGATGAGATGCAATCCATGAAGCATAATAAGGTATGGGAGCTAGTTGACTTCCCTCGGAATTGCAAACCTATCAGTTGTAAGTGACTTTTTAAGAACAAAAAAAATTCTTAGGGTAAAGTTAAGTGGTTTAAGGCTCGGTTGGTTGCTAGAGGGTTCACTTAGAGAGAAGGGATTGACTTCAATGTTACCTTTTCTCCAGTATCCTCATAGGATGCATTTAGAGCGATCATGGCAATAGTAGCTTATTATGATATAGAGCTTCATTAGATGGATGTTAAAATCGCTTTCCTGAATGGTGACCTTTATGAAGAGGTCTATATGTAACAGTGTGAAGGATTTTAGGATAATGAAAAGCCAAACAAGGTTTGTAAATTGAGCGAGTCTATATATGGTTTGAAACAAGCTTCCAAAAAAATGGTACATTAAGTTTGATGAGGTTGTTACCTCTTTAAGCTTCAGGGAAAATAAGGTTGAAAGGTTCTTGTACTATAAGGTGAAGGGAGTAAAGTTATCTTCGTATTGTTATATGTGGACGATATCTTTCTCTCATTAAATTTCTTGACCATGTTGCATGAGGTGAAGCAAATTTTAGCCGAGCATTCTGACATGAAATATCTTAGAGAAGCATCTTTTATCTTAGGTATTCAGATTCACTGGGACAGATCCCGACACTCGTTAGTCTCTCGCAAAAGGCATACATTGAGCGAGTATTGCAAAGGTTTAATATGGCTGATTATAAACCTGTTGCAACACCTATCTCTTATGGTGAGAGATTATCTTTGGCACAGTGTGCAAAGAATGAGATAGAAAGAGAGGCTACGAAGAATATTTCGTATTATAGTGTTGTTAGTAACCTGATGTATGCTCAGGTATACATTAGATTGGACATTGCAATTGCTGTTGGATTATTGGGTAGATATTTAGCTAAGCCAGAAATCAACCACTGGCATACAGTCAAATGAATGTTGAGATATTTAATGGGAACGAAATATTACACGTTGACATACAGAAGGGTCGACAATCTAAACCTCATAGGATATATAGATTCAGATTTTGTTATATGTCCAGATGACAGAAAGTCCACTTCATGTTATATCTTTATATTAGTAGATTATGCTGTATCATGGAATAATGTCAAGTAAACACTAGTGACTTCCTCGACTATGCATGCAAAGTTTTTGACATGATATGGAGTTGCTACACAGGCTGTTTAGCTCAGAAACTTGATTCTTGAGCTGTCTGTGGTTGATTCGGTGGCTAGACCCATCATATTATATTGTGATAATCTTTCTGCCATGTTGTTTATTAATAGTAATAAGAATATCACTGGGTCTAAGCATTTAGAGGTCAAATATTTGAACATTAAGGGATTGATACAAAAAGGTGACATTGAGGTGAAGCATTTGAGGAATGAGGATATCCTTGCTAATCCTTTGCCTAAAGGACTTCACCCACATGTTTTTGAGCGACATGTATATAATATAGGTTTATTATGATCTTTAAACACTGTTAGTTAGGGATCATTTATGTTAACTCCTTATACATTTGTATATTTTTCATGTATTGTGATGACATGGTTTATTATGAATAAAGGTGATCATCATTTTGTTCTTAGTCATACATGTTCTTATGTTATATATTGTCAAAATACAGGTGAAATCTTTAGATTTGTGTTGATCTTGAGCATATTAAAAGGTCATTGGGCATATATACATAGATGAACCTCAAGCCTATGTCATTAGAACACACACACACACACACACACACACACACACACACACACACATATATATAAATCCTTGGATATTGACACGACATAAGGGGATATTAGTATTTAATCCCATAAAAGTTTTCTCTAAATGCAGCTTAGCATTTGATGAGAGAGAAAACAAATTTCTTTGATGTTATTTAACACCAAGCTCAGAGAAACTGAGACCTACAAATGGAAAGATGATACATTTTAGATCATACAGGCATCATCCTAATTTGCCACACTCCATTTTCTCATTCATATTAGTAGGGTATTAGATATACGTGATTGTATTAGATTTGTGTCACACATGACATATGCATTTGATATTCTCCGATATTGAAAACTTTGCTAGACAGAATGATGAACTTTCATTATCTTTAAATTAAATGTTTCTTTTAAACTTGATCGACCTATATAGTGATTTACTTAACCATTTTGTACTGATTTTATAAAATTTTCAACTTTGGTAATTAATTATTGTCGATGAGGGAGAAAGTTGGAAAATTTTAATTAATATTGGACAGTAATTAATTATGTTTTTTCATTTTAATAAATTTAAGGTTAAGCGAATCAAATTTGATCCAATTAAAAAGTAATAAAGTAGACTGCTATGTGATCTAACTTAATGGGCTGAAGTTCGACGAAAAAATTTGCCATAATCATTATCGGTTGGACCTATATTGGGTCTGTGATGGGAAAACCCGATATGAAAGCTATATATATAAGATTAATGTCTCCTACAGCTGTTTAAGCGGTTCATTAGGAAAATTATAGAAAGACATTAACGACATTCTAGTGATCATCTTTTGTGAAGGTTGTCAAGAAAACAAGCTTGTTTCGACTTTGAAAACGCCGTTGAAAGTTATGGAATCAAAATTAGGTATTTCTCGTGTTTTTAGCTGTTCATTCTCTTTCACGTTCCATCTTGGATGCATAACTGAGGCTTGTGTTCTACAATAGTAACATGCATGTACATAAGTGTTTTTTTTTCTTTGCGAATTTGATCTAATGCTTATTTACATGTGCTTAATTGATTGTATTTCATAACAATTAGCGATTAATAACATAAAATTGCTTAAGATACTTACTTTAGTTCATATGTGGTTTTAGGCACAATTAGGAAGTGATGGAGCTAAAGTGAGTCAAAAGCATGATATTTGGGTCATTTTTTAAGATTAATTTTGAGTTGTTTTCTTAGAGCGAGAAGAAGAAAATTAAAAGATAAGAAGAAGATAAGAAAAAAGGAAGAAAAAAATGCAAAGAATGCGGGCTGCATAATTATGCGTGGAATTTTACATGCAATTCACGTTAATTTAATGGCCATGCAATAAGTTAATTAATGGACAATGAATAAGGCAACGTCCATGGAGCTAAGCTACAGCAGGTGGAAGCATGAAGCGTGCATGTGGTGGAAATAAATGAACCAAAATGCATGCACAATCTGAAAAAAAACGTAGCAGTCCATTAGCTAAACAACAATGTGATTTAAGTGGTGAGCAGATCAGCATAAAACGTAGTGCATCAAGAGGTAGTGTCAGGTTTTTAATTAAAGAAGAGTGAATAAGAAGAAATAAAACAATAGCATAGGAATGAGCAAGGAATAATGTCGCAACAGCTGACGCACCAACAAAACCAAAACACACTATAGGGATAAGAACCAATGTAGAGGACCAAACAACAATGTTGTATAGCTAATTGCGTGAATTAAAAAGAGACAAGTAGCGTGCGTCTTTGTTTAAAAGGAGCGGATGTTAGAAGAAAATCAAGAGTAGTAGTGAACATAGAAGGGAGGCATTGCACGTGGGGAGACTCATAAAGGGCTAGACATCCTGACACTAGTTCAAAGGTGAAATCGACGCCGACAACCTGGGTTAAGTGTATTTCACCAATTTTATTGTTTATTTCTCTCATTAGGAATTGATTATGTTATCTTGTGTTGATTGAATTAGGTACTGTGAAAACATAATTTTAATGCATTCATTGAATCGTTTATTTGCAAACCCATTGCTAGAATTTCGAGATAATCCATAATTGTTATGATGAAATTCATATGTAGTGACTAATATGTATGTGGTTGTTGCCTTGACTAATTATTTTTTATGTCTTAGGTTATTAGGTGATTAGGTTTAATAACAATCGTATCTTGATTAAACACTACCTAAGAGAAAACTCAAGTTAATTATTATCCCACGATTAATAGTTGCTAGGAGAGGTTTGAGAACAACAAATCAATAAAATATGTTTAATTAAGATGTAGGCCGAGATTGAATCAAAGAATTGGGTCCCTACCGAATTCTCCATTTTTATCATTTTTTACATGTTTTCTTTAATTTGTTTTCATTAGGTTAGTTTTATTTTATTTTCTTATTTCAAAATCCAAAAATCCCCCTAAACCTAAACACCGATTAATTTCATTTCAACAACTTGACACATACTCTCTATAGGATTGACCTAGACTCATCACTATTATAGTAGTAGGTCTAGTTATTTTATTTTGACTAGCATTACAACATGTTATCACTTATGAATATCCTGCAGTGGCTATTTATCACTAGAATATGCAGTTGATGGCATCTACTTTGTAAAATCAGATGTGTTCAATTTTGGGATGATGGATTTAGAAATAGTAAGTGGTAAAAGAAACAGAGGATTCAGTCACCCCTACTGCCAATTTAACCTTCTTAGACATGTAATTGTCTATCTATTAAAATTTTACGTTTACAAAATCTAGTCTAGTGAATTGGCAACTCACTTCTATATTTTCTGGCAGTTAGGCGTGAAGATTATAGCAAGAGGGTAGGTACTTAGAATTGATTGTTAAACTAGCGAAAGTTTCATGCAACCAATTTGAAATATTGCAAACAATAAAAGTGGGTTTACTTTACATGCAACGAAGTCCTAAAGATTGGCCTAGCATATCTTCTATGATTCTTATGATGAGTGGGGAGGGTGGCTTAGTTCAACCTAAGCAACCAAGATTCTCCACTAAGAGAGAGCTGGTTGAAGCAAATATCGCTTTTTCACAAAGCAACTTTTCGATCATTTTCACCTAATGGGTTGAGCCTTTCATCTCTTGATCCACGATAATAACCATTTATCCTATTTAGTATATTGAATTTGGTATGTTTTGGACAGTACAAATTAGATATATGATATGTACAAAGATATCTTACAGTTCTTGACCATATATTAAGTTTATCATGACATTAAATATAAAAATTTGCAAGAAGAGTATACCTTTTAAACATAATAATTTTGAATTCAAGATTTTCCTTTTAATTCTTTTTTCTTAAAAGATGAATGAAAGATTTATTAACACTAGCAAAGCTATTAGACTATTACAATGAAAGTCATATTAAAACTTGCTTATGATCAGTACAATATTTCTTGAGAATAAAGTATCAAGTTCTCAAAGGTTCAATCTTCATTTCTAGAATGAGTTTGATTTATGCATTCCTTACGAACACGATCTCTCTAATCTAATTTAGAGTGTTGTCAGCTGATTAGTGCTTTTCAGTGGCTTCATCTTTGTATAGTCTATTATTTCTTTCTCTTCAAATTGAGTAGATTGTTGAGATGGAAGCAGTTTTGAAAAGCTCTTCTTTTTGTTTGAGATCCTTAGCCTTCTTGATAGCTCATACCAAGACGTTATTCCATTTGTATGATTAACAAGGCTCTAATAGTATATGCAACAACCTGCTCCAAACAATTTTGGAGTACCTACATAGAAAAAGATAAAATTTATATCCTTTCAATTATTATTGCTGTTTCTTTTTCACTTCAAACTCCATATAATAAAATGCTTTGTAGTCAATTATTGTACCAAGTAGAATAAAAATATAATAAACAATGTTCTAATTGGTAAAAGTAAATATGTTAATTATGCTAAAAATAAGGTTGATTCCACCCCCTCTTTCATCTTTACATTTTGGTTTCTTTATTCTTCCCTCCGTCTTCAAAAAAGTTACTAATACAATTGTTCAACTTTAAAGTTGAAAACGACTACTTTTTTCTTACAACATAGTTGTTCTGTTTATTATTTTGTTAACATTCCTTTTTTTCCCTTTATTCCATACTCATTAAAGACGTTCATATTATTTTATGTTTGAAGGTGGAAATTATGATTTTATTTTTTTCAAATTTTAATTGGAAAACTTTTTATAATTCATAATATATCTATTTATCAACTTCATAGGAAGAGTGAAAAAGAGTTTCAAAGAAAGCATAAGGAAGAAGAAGACACATTACAAACCTTACATATATAGAAGAAACTACCATTTGATATTCATTTAATTCAATAGATATCATACTAGTAGTCAATATATGTAATAGTTGTGTAATGTACAAAATGCTCTAACAATTATATAAAAAAGGTACCACGTACATTTTAAAATTTTAATGCCATTTATGAGTACAAATTACACATTATGTCAGTAAAAACTATACTAGTCCTTTATTTGTTCGATACCACATTTATGTTAAAATATCATCTTTCATTACAAATAAGCATGATATAAACTTTTTAATTGGGAAATATTGACTGAATATAAAGAATACCATGGCTCAATACAAACAATACCAACATATAATAAATTTAATAACACTAGTGTAAAAGTTACTACCACACATTTAAAATTAGTAACAATTTCAATGAAAATTGGAATATCATCTCTAAATTCAAAATCATACCTTACCTCAAATACAAATTACTACAATAATTTATATATTCAGAACTATGTTTAAGTAAAACAAAGCATCATTTATTATAGATAAGGAAGACATACATTTTTAAATGAGAATATATTGATTGAATGAAAAGAATATTATATTTCAATACAAACTAGAACAATAATGAGTACATTTAATACCACTATAAATGCATCTCGGGGGGGGGGGGGTGAGGCGGGGAAAGAGAGGGTGTAGATGAGATAAGAAAGAAAAGCTCTCTTCTTTTTCCCACCTAGATTTTGCCTATGGAAAAGCTCTTAGATCTACACCCTAATCCTCACTTTACCGATTTGCAATTCTTCCCTCTTCTCCTTACTATCTTCTGTTCATATACTCATTTATTTCTTTTTCAATCCTTCTTCATCACTTTTGTCCCTTAAATTAGTTTGCTTTTCTTATTGACGTCTTTAAGGATAGTCTAGTAATTTAACTGACTCTTTTTAACTATGTCTTCCTTATTATCATTTTTAGAATAATATTTTAAAAATTACTTTTGCCTTTAGTGTATATCTTTCCTTTTAAAACGAATGCTCTTTCAAGCTCAAACATCAAACTTACAAATTTATTGGAAAGAACTTCATCACCTCAAGCCATAAATCTACTCTTAAAGAAACCAATATCTCTAATATTAGAGAGTCTTCTTTGACTGGAACCCTTGCTTCTATTTAGTCCAATGTTGAAACTCCATTACTAAGGAAATCCAGCACTTCCTCCGATGGTTCAAAGGAGGAAAAATTGGTCTTAAGTAGTTGGGATAATGCTCCCAACTTAAATTGGCTTACGTACCTTATGTCTCTTAAGGAAGCTAGAACATGGTCTCCCCCACCTCTTATTGAGGTATTGAAGCAAGTTGCTTTAAGGTGGATGAGCTCACTGGTTGGCTATTTTGTGGAGAAGAGATCCTCCTTTTCTATCACTGAAAGTTTAGGCTAAAGGGAAATGGACAACTTTTGTTTTGGATAAAGTCTTTATCAATCATAAGGTTTTCTTCATCTTCACCTTTTTCTCATAGGCAAATGCTATTAAAGTCTTTGAGCTTAACTTTGGAACTACAATGGCAAGCTAATAATTTTGAAAAACTAGAAGCCCAGAATGAAGCTTACTAAGAGAAACCCAAAATAATCCCAATTTGAGCTTATTTCCATAATATTCCTATAGAATATTATGGCATAATTATATTAAACTATTTGGCAAGTTTAATTAAGAAACCTTTGCTTATAGACAAAAACACAACTATAATTGGTAGAATTGGGTATGCAAGGATTTGGAGTAAGGCTAAAATTAAAAAATCATTGCAGGCTAAAATTAACAAATCATTGCTTGAGCTGCTAAAAATTAAGAGATCAGATGTGTTTAGGAACATGGTGGAGACTACAATCTTAATGACATACCAATAAAAGCCACAAAATAAGGGTAAATTTGAATGGAAACAAATAGGTAAAGTATTTGATAATGGAGACCGAAATGAGCTAATGGAGAAAGAGAAAAGCAAAACCAAGACAGTGAACATTAAACAAATGTGACCTTGCAAATAGGAAAGGAAACACCAAAAGTGCATAATGCAAACTAAGTCCTCAAATTAAAGAAGCTAATGGAATAGGGGTAACTTCCCATAAACTTGATGAGGTAAATTATACAAGGAATAGGGATATAAACTTGGTTTAAGTTAATCACAACGACAATAGGGAGAGAGCATATAAGAATCACATAATGAGGAACACATTAGGGCTAAACAACTTAATGAAGGGAATATGAAGCTGGTGGGTAAAGAAAATGGAAGGAGTGACCATAACAACTTTACACTTGTACTAAGAAGATTAGAAAGGAAGGAGGTCGAGAGGAGCAAAGCCACATCCACAACCAAATTTCAATTGTAATAGCTTAAACTAATTTGGTACACTTATTACTTTTAGTGCTTGTAATATCCTTTATATGTACTACTAGCACTACTCCTTGCACATTTTGTAAGGCTTTACCCCATTTTTTGAATATATTAATTTAATTTCAAAAATGTTATTATGTTGCATGATTCTCAAAATGAGATTATTATCTTTGAGTAAAAACTAAATATTGCTTAATATAAATGTACTAATATTTTATTTTTTAATGTTACATTCAGTGAAAAAATAAACTTCATTAATTACAGATATGTAAGACATACTCTTTTAAATGTAAAATATTGAATAAATAAAAACTATATACTTTAAGACAAACTATTAAGTTTTTTAGGATATTAATTATGTAAGTATATAAATGTAAGAAATGTATATCTTTCAAATATAATTAATTTATGCACTACCAAAGTTTTAAATTTAAGATTATAACATCTTTTCCTTTCAATTTAAAAATTCGAAAGGACTTAGTTTCACAAAAATTCTGATTCAGTCATTGCTTTGAACTGTATCTATGGTTGCTTGATATAAAGTAACTGTAATAGCAATTTATAAATTTTCTAGCACAAACGAAAATTAAAAAATTAAACACGAAATAATCAAATCAACACCCAAGATTTGGTAATGCAGTTTGGCACATCTTGCCTACGTCTGGAGCCCTCACCTACTTTAATCACTTTTACTAAAGAACAACAATAGTTTTACTCAAGGTATTACAGAGCCGATTCGCGCTACCCTTGACACTATTCTTTGTCCTTACAACTTATGAAAGTGTTTCACTCCTAATAACACAACCACCCCGTACTAACATCAACAGAGGATTTTCTCAACATTATTTGATAATTAAGAATGAAAATAAAATAACTCACGTGATAGAAAGAATAATGGACATAAACAAAGACACTTGAGTTAAGAAAATAACTCCCCTAAAAATGTAGCTTCATTAGCTGAAAGTGTGGGAAGTCATAGAAAAATAACTGTTGTGAACTATTGAGAAGAATCACGATCAATCCACACACAGCAGCATCAAAATAACATCAATGGAACAAATGCTTCATCACCAAAGTGACACCAAAATACAACTGTAGCACCACGCCTATACTGGACGTTTTTCACATAAAAACAATATCTGGACAACCCTAAATCATCAATCAAACCAACAGCCCCAAATAAAAAAAATGTAGCTATAAAAAGTCAACAAAATAACAAATGTTTCATCACTAAATTGTTAAGCCAATGGAGCTACATAATCAAAAGAAAACTACTGGAGTTTCTTGCACACAAACAACTTCGACAATTAAACAATCGCACAACCTAAGGAAACTTACAGCTATTAGATGTGGATGGATTGTGTAATATTTTCCCATTCATTAAAAAAAACAACTACTTCAAGAAATCATCAATAAAAAAATTGAATGTTTCACCACCGAAACATTACAAACAGCGAAGCTGCACACACACAATTTCTACTCACTTTTCCCTAACAACAAAAATAGTTCAACTATGCAAAAATTTCACTCACCAATAGAGAAGCACAGCTCATATAGATAACTCCAATCACCATAAAATCTATTTCCAAAGATAGCTAGAATTACCGAAATTACAGCTACCAAAGGTAACTCAAGATCCCCTAACATAACAGCTATTAAGTCACAAAATACTTACTGTTTTCCACACACAAAAAAACAACAATATAGCCCTAGGAAATTCATGCAACCTAGTAGAAATGTAGTTGTAAATCATCAATCATAATCTCTACAAATTCAACTACCTTAGGTAACCATTATCACCAAAATAGACTTCCCAAAGATAGATACAAAAATCAACAAAAATCTACATAATATCTTTATTTAGATATGGTGATTTTATCCCAAATACTAAATCCTATCTTCACTAAGATTTTTTCTTTCATGTAATTTTATCTTTATGATTCGCACATAAGATAGAATACTTATCATAATGAAATTTTACAAATAACCAAAGATGTCCAATTACAATTAATGCCTAAACTATCATACTACAAATCTTAACAATCTCCCCATTTTAGGCATTATTTGTCACATACTGAAATTCTCCCTTAAGAAGATAATTAGACACATAGCATTAAGACCATCTGATATAAAGGAACTCCCCCTTAATTGAAAATCAAGCTCCAAACAACTTCCAAATGACATCAAATGCACATAACATCAAATTCATCAAGTTCACATAAGCAGTTGAAAAATATCATAATAAACAATCATCCAAAGTTAACAAAACAACCATATCATCCATCATCCATTCTCCCATTTGGGACAAAAAGACGCCAGAAAGCAAGATTAATAGATAGTCACGGAGATACCTTGATATCTCCCTTTAAATTGAATAGTCATATCAGATGAAAATAAATAGTTCTATATTGCCCCCTTGGGACAAAAGAATGCCGAAACAAAGAATGCCTTCAATGCAATCAATCTCAGCAAATAAAGAGGCACAAAAAATCATCAGTTTGTGTAACGAAAGAATCATAAACATGCTAAAATGAAAATTTACTACCTGTCAAACACTAGCCAATATATTAGTACGCACATCAAAGTCATTCGCAGACTATTGATTAAATTCATAAACCCCAAAAATCAATTCAGTGCATCATAATCAAACTTAATCAATCTCCTCCTCACATATGTGAAAGCATATTTCCTAAACTTATACAACCCCCGATGTAGAGAGAAACAAAGATAAAACTTGAATAATCCAAATCTTCCCAAGGTCTCCAACCAAGTATCAACATTTTCTCGACATAACTCCATAAATTAAATTCCAAAAGTAGAATTCTCAAATCATCAAGCAGAGCCTCATTTTCACATCAAATATACTATTCAACAAGTAAAGAAAAATCCAAACACACATGATCAATTGAACCTTAGAAAACTCATCAATAAAAACTCAGAGAGCCTAGATGTTAACTCCTTCGAACCTCCTCTTTTTTTAAAAAAGAAACAACATCAATATACTTCAAAAATGTGAAGCATATAGTCCCTGTGTCCCCAAAAAAATTCAAACTTGGTCTTATTCCTTATCACATTATCCCTATCATCAACTGTTTAGTTGGTTTCTTATTCTGAAGTAATTGAAATATCCTCTATCTGAACAGTTTCTTCATCAGCAACAACTAACTGCAGATCTGGGTAGTTTTTGGTTCTTGCCTCTTTGTATTTTCAGCTAGTTCATGAGGCTGGTTGTGAAGATTTTCTTCAACTACCAAGTTGATTTTTAGAACATCCACGTAAAGCACATTTTTGAAGTATGGTTGTCCATCCATGCAAAGGGTCCCTCTTCCAATAACTATAGCCTTCTTTCCATCTCTAAAGGTAATGTGGCCATCCATACAATTTTGATAACTCATCAAGTAGCTTCTTTCACCCTTTCTAACCCAAGTATGCTTTGGTAATGTTGGTTATTGCTAGAAATTCCTCATAGAATGTCTAGACTTTCGATTTTGAATCATCTGAAATATCATATGTAACAATTTGGCCTTATATGCCCATTTACCCCACAAAAGTGACAAGTATAAATATTTGTCTCCATCTTGAAGTTTCTCCTTGGACAGATTTGGTCACACCATTTTTCTCATTATTCGACTTAGAACATTCACCTTTATAACCAATGCTATAAAGGTCCCCTTCAATTTTACCAATTTCCAGCAACTTTTCTAACTTTTTAATGCCTCTATTTAACATCCTTAGCCCTTTTTCAGTATTGATCAACTTCAACTTTGTTTCATTAAGCTTATCTATTGTAGATAACAATTTCTTCTCTAAATCTTGAATAATGTTCTTCATAGAAGAGTTTTCCTTATTTAACTTTTCATTCTTCTTGCATGTTTGCACCCGTTTTGCATACATTAATTCATAAGCTTCATAAATATCCTCCTTTTTATCATATGAATTGTTGTTATCACTACCATAATCTGAATTGAATTTTGAGCTTATCCATTTATGCTTTTCCTGACAGTTTTATCCACAGTTTCATCATCAGTTTTTTTATTCTTGGTTACTATTAAACACGCAACTAGACTTTTTTTATATAAAGCAACTAATGCAGCACTACTTACAATTCTTCTTCACTACCATACTTACTTTCAGATTCATTCTCACTCTACGTGCTTGTATAGGACTTCCCTTTTCTCTTCTTCAAAGTGTTAGCACATTCTACTTGCACATGTCCAAAGCCTTGATACTCATGGGCTTTTTTTATAGCTACAATTTTTTGTTTGAATCTCGAAGGCAATGATTTCAATGTCTTCCTAACAAGTTTTAGATTCAAATAATTCTTTCCAAGTTGATGTTCTTGGTTTGCTACATCACGCAGTCTCTTATGGAAATCTCCACTAGTTTCACTCTCATTCATCTTCAACTCTTCAAATATCAAAGCCAACATTTTCAGTTTTGAGGCTATCATAGATTTCGATCCCTCATGTATAGTTTGCAAAGTATCTTATGCTTCTTTCGTCGATTCGCATGCAAAAAAACACACTAAAGCGCCCTTCATCGACAACACTAAAGATTGCATTTAATGCATGAGAATTGTCAAGCGCTCCCTCTTCTTCAACTTTAGTCCATAAAGATGGATCTTTAGGTGCAGTTTTATTTTTTTCATCAATTGTCATTGGATGTGTCCAGTCATTCAACACCGAAGTCCATGCCATAGTGCTTTGTGCTTGAATGAATAATTTCATTATTGATTTCTAAGCGGGGTAATTCGAACTTAGTAATGAAGGCCTAATAATTGATGCCCCTTCTCTTATAGCCATAATTGTGAAACACGAGTCCACACCAACTTGTTGTATCAAGTTCTGATTCGCTGACCCACTTTAATACCAATTGAAAATTCAAAAGGATTCAGTTTTGCAAAAATTTTGATTCAGCCGCAGTTGCTTTGAATTGTATTTGTGGTTGCTTGATATAAAGCAATTGTATTAGCAATTTATAAATTTTATAACACAAATGAAAACAGAAAAATTAAACGCAAAATAAATAAATCAACATCCAAGATTTGGTAACACAGTTCAACACACCTTTCCTCTCAGAATCTGTGAAAGTATTTTACTCCCAATAATACGTTCACCTCGTGCTAACATTAATAGAGGATTTTCTCAATAGTATTTAATAATAAAGAATGATTATAAAATAACTCAAATGATTATAAAATAACTCAAGTGATATAAATAATAATAGACATAAACAAAGACACTTGAGATAAGAAAACAACTTTCCTAAAAATGTAGCTTCATTAGCTGAAAATGTGGGAAGTGATGGAACTATATCTGCTATGAACTATTGAGAAGAATCACTATCAATACACGCACAACAACATCAATTAAACAAACATTACATCACCGAAACGTCAAAAAAAATATAATGGCAGCACCATGCCTATGCTGCACGTTTTCACACAAAAACAATATCTGGACAACCCTAAATCATTAATCAAACTAGCAGCCCCAAATCAACAAAAATGCACTCATAAAAACTCAACAAAACAACAAATGTTTCATCACTAAAACGTTAAATCAATGGAGTTGCAAAGCATATCAATTCAAGTTTCCCATTTTTAAAAGAATACGACTAATTATCAACATTATTCTTTCAATAAATATATTTTTGCTTACCTTTCAGGATATGCCTTACAAGTTTGTACGTACATATGTCAAGCTACCTACTAATGAATACCATGATAATTAAATGATTGATTAAACATGATTTCTAAACACTCATATGGACGTATTGATATTTTAGAGCTTGTGGTTCCAGTTTTCTCGCAACCCTTTGGTTATCTTTTATCATTTTATTTACTTCTTAAAAATAAATGCAGTTATACTTTTTTATTATTAATAAATACATTGAAAAAATATAAAAATTAAAATTTTTTTACTATATTTAGTAATTGATCTTTATCTAACATAAAAGTTTTCTGATAGTTATCAAACATATTATAATTTTTTGTTAATTAAAAATAAAATATATATTTTAATTTTGATATATATCATCTAGTACCTAATTTTAATGAAAATAATAATTTTATAAAAAATTATGTTATGATAAATAACAAGTATAAAATCAATTAATTTCTATTTAACATATATAGAAAATATAATTATTTGATTTCTGAAATTATTAGCAATTATATTCTATGTTAAAAATATTTCTACTATAATAATAAATTAAGTAATAATAATTAGTTCTTGTTTATTATATGAAGACCCGTGTAAAAATAAATTCATTATTTTGATTATAGTGAATAATTAGATAAATAGAACGAGCTTTAGTTATTGAATTATCTCAAAATAAATTTTACTTTGAAAGTAATATGTTTTATAATAACTAAAATTATTAATTTTAAAATAAAAATAAAATAAAATTTTAGAAATAACTTCAATCTTTAAAACATTTTTAAAACTCTTAGTAAGTGGTCAAATTAGAATAGTCATAAGAATTATTGGTACTTACTATTAAACAATTTAATAATATTCATTTAATCGATGCTGAAATATTATGTTAGCAATATAAAAAAGAAAACTAATACTATTTTTTGGATTTTCGAATCAAGAAAAAAATGAAAATAAAAATTAAGGATCCAATAAAAAAGTTTTTCAAATCAAGAAAAAATTGAAAATAAAAATTAAGGATCCAATAAAAAATTGCCACGTTTGGTCCATTTTATTGTCTTCTTTTGCAGAAAGTGATTAGTTAGTTGACTGACGTTTATGCCAAGTAGCAAGAAGTCTTTGTAGTAACACCAATTATCACGAGACTATTGAAGCCTGAAGGAAGAGGCTTTTGGGGAATGAAGAGTCAATCAAGTCTTACAGTCTTTCCAGTGTCATTGCTAGAAGCAAGCTCCTAGAAATTTCATATGTTCCTTCCATTGCTCGGTCCATTTCACAGGTCATCTTGGTCAATGCTAAAGTGCAAAGAAGGTATATTTATCGATATTGAAGCAATGACTAAATAACTTACATTTATGGACATTTTCATTTCTTGTATGCTATTTTCCTTTTTTTCACCTTCTACCTCTTCTTCTGTTTATTTGTTTTCATTGAATTTAGAATGGATTCATGTCTCAATGTGTTAGAATCCATTGCCACATTCAACAGTCTTTATGCTACATATCATTTATATACCAACCTATAGAGAAACCAATATGTAAATGTTGAAGGCAGAAATTCATAACATATCTCTTTACTTCTCTCACCTGTAGATGTAGCTGGGAAGAAACAAAGAATAATTGTTGGAAGCTCTGCATCAGCTATAGTATTGGTGCTCCTATTCTTAGGTATGGTTTTCTACTTTTGGAAAAGAAACAAAAGAAAGACAGTATGCTTATTCAGCTTATGGAATTCGTGATTCTCCTATCCCACTTTTGTTTGCAAACAACCATGATATGTCTCAATATGTTGTGTAGCAAAATAAAAAATTTTATCTTGTTATATTTGACATCCTAATAGCCTAATTTTCTAGTTGTACCACGTAGAAAAATTGACTAGCCTTCTGAAAGGAAGTTCACATGATAAAGCCCAAAAGGAACGCCTTGATTTACCATTGTTTCATTTGCATGACATTTCTTGTTCAACCAACAACTTTGCTAATACTAATGAGCTTAGAAAAGGGGAATCTGGAACTGTTCATAAGGTGCGAATCCATAATTTATTCATGACATAACTATGATTCATTGACGGCATGCTTTCTCATAATCATGAATCAGTAACATGCATATTTCAACAGTTCATATTAAATAAGAAATTAGGTTTGTTCCTATAGGGAATATTGAAAGATGGACAAGAAATAGCTGTGAAAAGGTTATCAAAGAATTCAAGGCAAGGGCTCAGTGAGTTCAAGTATGAACTTATGAACATTGCCAAGCTCCAACATCGTAATCTGGTGAAGCTTCTAGGATGCCGTATTAAAACAAATGAAATAATGATGATCTATAAGTTTATGTCGAATAAAAGCTTGGACTATTTTTATTTTGGTCTGATTCTCTCCCATACATGAATTTTCAGTTTACTAGCATACATTTATATTAGGTGAAAATTTGATGGCATCTATATTATATATAACAACGTGCATGTACAGGAGGTGAAATTAAATGATCCTTCTTATCTTTTCTTCTCTCTGTCCTTTCCTTGAAAAAAGTAAGATTCCATGTTTTCAGTTTTAGTTATTTTATTTTAAATTCAATTATATATCAAGAAGTGCTTTTTTCCCATTTTGTTTGCTAGACTAACTCCTTCACGAAACTATATAGATACCTTTAGACTTATTATGCAATAGAAAAGCACTTTTGTACTTAGTATACTTTCTTGAAACAAACAAACAAACAAACACAACAATACCCAAATTTCCGCCTAAGCAAGTTATGGGGGGATAAGATGTACGCAGTCATGCCCGCATCTCCTATAGAGATACTTGGTATACTTTCTTGAGTTTGATCTAAATCAGTACACTAACTTTTGCTCAAAACTACGTAGATGCATCATTGACCAAGATTCTAGATTGGCCTAAATGCTATAACATTATTAATAGGATTACTCATGGTCTTTAATATCTTCACCAATATTTAAGACTTAAAATCATCCACAGGGATCTTAAAGTTAGCCTATTAGATCAGGACATGAACCCAAAAATTTTAGACTTCGAATTGGCTAGATGTTTTGAACGAAATCAAACTAAAGCAAATACAATGAAAATAGTGGGAACATAGTGAGTACGCAAAGAAGTGCAAGTGAAAACACAACACTTACACAAGTGTTTTTTT
The DNA here is from genome assembly GCA_027563915.1 of Erythroxylum rotundifolium. Lineage (NCBI taxonomy): Eukaryota > Viridiplantae > Streptophyta > Magnoliopsida > Malpighiales > Erythroxylaceae > Erythroxylum > Erythroxylum rotundifolium. The sequence continues at coordinate 16,154,823 of JAOSBO010000003.1, forward strand.
TCTTTTTCTTTGCAAATTTGATCTAATGCTTATCAAAATCCTGCAGTGGTTATATGTGACCAGAATATGAAGTTGATGGCATCTACTCTATAAAATCAGATGTGTTCAATTTTGGGGTGATGGTTTTAGATTTTGTAAGTGGCGAAGGAATTTGAGGATTCAATCACCCCAGCCACCAACTTAACCTTTTTGGACGAGTAACTGTCTGTCTGCTAAAGGTTTACATTTCCAGAATCTAGTTAAGTGAATTATCAACTCACTTTTATATTTTCTGGCATTGTTTAGGCATGGAGATTACAGCAAGAGGGTAGGTCCGTAGAACTGATTGTTGAACCAACGAAAGTTTCACGTAGCTAATCCGAAATATTGCAAACAATACAAGTGGGTTTACTTTGTGTGCAACAAAGTCCTAAAGATCGGCCTAGCATGTATTTTGTGATTCTCATGATGAGTGGGGAGGGCAGCTTAGCTCAACCTAAGCAACCAGGATTCTTCATTGAGAGAGAGCTAGTTGAAGCAAATGTCCCTTCTTTATAAAGCAACTTTCGGCCATTTTCACCTAAGGGGTTAAGTCTTTCATCTCTTGATCCACGATAATAACCATTTATCCTATTTAGTATATTGAATTTGGTATTTCGATTGTTTTGGATATTACAAACTAGGTATATGCATACGTATAAAGATATCTTATGATTCCTAACCATATATTAAATTTATCATGATATTAAATATAAACATTTGCAAGAAGAGTATACCTTTTAAGCATTACTAATTTATACATGACAATAATTGTGAATTCAAAATTTTCCTTTTAATTCTTTTTTCTCGAAAGATGAATGAAAGATTTTATTAACACTAGCAAAGCTATTAGACTATTACAATGAAAGCCATGTTAAAGCTTGCTCGTGATCATTATAGTATTTCCTAAGAATAAAGTCTCAAGTTCTCAAAGGTTCCATCTTCATTTCTAGAGTGAGTTTAATTTGTGCATTCCTTGCTGACATGATCTCTCTAATCCAATTTAGGGTGTTATAACTAATTGGTGCTTTCTAACAACTCCACCTTTGTATAATCTATTATTTCTTTCATTCCAAATTGTGCAGATTGTTAAAATGGAAGCAGTTTTGAAAAGCTCTTCCTTTAATTTGAGATCCTTAGCCTTTTTGATAGCTCATACTGAAAAATTATTCCATTTGTGTGATTAACAAGGCTCTAATAGCAGATGCAACACCCTGCTCTAAACAACTTTGGAGTAGCTGCATAGCAAAAGATAAGATTCCAATTCTTATTGTCTTTTCTTTTTCACCTTAAATTCCATATTATAAAATACTTTGTAGTCAATTGTTGTACCAAGTAGAATAAGAATATAATAAATAATGTTCTAATTGGTAAAATTATATATGTTAATTATGCTAAAAATAAAGTTGCTTCCACCATCTCTTTTGTCTTTACATTCTACTTTCTTTATTCTTCCCTCCATCTTCGCAAAAGTTATTGATGTAATTGTTCAAACATAGACTATGTTTGGTTGGGTGGTTATTAATGGAATGAAATGGAATGTAATATTATTTCATCATTTAAGATGAGGCTTTATAATGGAATGAAATGGAATATGATGCAAGGGGAGGGTTTCACATTACATCTCATTCCATCCTAAATAATAAAAATAAGTTACCTTCAATTTAGGCAGTTTATGATGGAATGTAAAATGATAAACAACATTTCATTATATTACATTATGTACTCTTCTTCCAAGTAACATTTCATTATATTACATTATAAGCCTATCTATCCCCTCCTAAACAACAATGTTCTAATATTACATTCATTTATATTCCATTCCATTATAAACCATTCCATTTCATTTTATTAAAAACCTTACGTCTAACCAAACATAGCCTTAAAGTTGAGAACGACTACTTTTTTCTTACAACATAGTTGTTTTGTTTATTATTTTGTTGACATTCCTTTTTTTTTTCCTTTCTTCCATCTTCATTAAAGACGTTCATATTATTTTATGCTTGAAGGTGGAAATTATTATTCTATTTTTTCAAATTTTAATTGAAAAACTTTTTTTCATTTATTCAAAATATATCTATTTATTAACTTCATAGGAAGAGCGAAAGAAAGTTTTAAAAAAAGCTTAAGGAAGAAGATGACACATTACAAACCTTATATATATAGAAGAAACTACCATTTGACATTCATTTAATTAAAAAAGATATCATATTAGTAGTTAATACATGTAATAGTTATGCAATGTACAAAAAGTACTAACAATTATTAAAAAAAGTACCGCATACATTTTATAATTGTAATACCATTTATGAGTACAAACCATACATTATGTCAATAAAATTTATACTATTACTTTATTTGTTCGATACCACATTTATGTTAAAATATTATCGTTCATTAAAAATAAGCAAGATATACACTTTATAATGGGAATATTTTGACTTAATATAAAGAATACCATTGTTCAATACAAACTATACCAACATGCAATAAAATCGATAACACCAATATAAATAAAAGTTACTACCACACATATGAAATTAATAACAATTTCAGTGAAAATGGGAATGTCATCTCTGAATTCAAAACCATACCTGACCTTAAATACAAATTATTACAATAATCTATATATTCAATATCATGTTTAAGTAAAAAAAACCCATCATTCATTATATATAAGGAAGACATACACTTTTAGATGAGAATATATTGGCTAAATGAAAAAAATATTATATTTCAATACAAACTATACCAATAATGGGTACATTTAATACCACTATAAATTCATCTCAAAGGGGGAAAGAGAGGGTGTTGATGACATGAGTGAGAAAGAGAAGCTTTGTTCTTTCTCTCACCTAGATTTTACCTATAAAAAAGCTCTTAGATCTACACCCTAATTCCTTACTCTACTGGTTTGCAATTCTTCCCTCTTCTCGTTAATATCTTCTGCTTATCTACTTTGCTAGTTCTTTTTCAATCCTTCTTCACCACTTTTGTTCCTCAAATTGGTTTGCTCTTCCTACTGACGTCTTTAAGGACATTAGAGTAATTTAACTGAATCTTTTAACTATGCCTTAGTTATTATCATTTTTAGAATGATATTTTAAAAATTGCTTCAACCTTTAGTATATGTCTTTCCTTTTCGAAACCAATGCTCTTTCAAGCTCAAGCGTCAAACTGAAAAATTTATTAAAAGAACTTCATCTCCCCATGCCATAAATCCACTCTCAAAGAAATTGGTATCCTTAATATTAGAGAGTCTTCTTTGACTGGAACCCTTGCTTCTAACTAGTCCAATAATGAAACTTCATTACTCAGGAACTCCAACACTTCCTTTGATGGTTCAAAGTAGGAAAACTTGGACTCAAGTAATTGGGATAACGCTTCCAACTTAAATTGGCTGACATACCTTATGTCGTTTAAGGAAGCTAGAACATGGTCTCCCCCATCCCCTAATCGAGGTATTAAAGCAAGGTGCTTTAAGGTGGACGAGCTCACTAGTTAGCTAATTTATAAAGAAGAGCCCAACCCAATGAATGAAAGCTTAGGCTAAAGGGAAATGGACAACTTTTGGTTTGGATAAGGTCCTTACAATAATGAGGATTTCTTCATTTTCACCTTTTTCTCATAAGAAAATGCTACTAAAGTCTTTTAGATTGACTTTGGCACTACAATGGCAAGCTAATAATTTTGCAAAACTAGAAGCCAAGAATGGAGCTTATCAGGAGAAAACTCAAAATAATCCCAATTTAAGCTTATTTCCATAATATTCCTCTGGCATATTATAACACAATTGGATTAAATTATTTGGCAAGTTCAATTAAAAACCTTTGTGTATAGACAAAAACAAAACTATAATTGGTATAATTGAGTATGTAAGGATTTGGAGTAAGGCTAAAATCAACACAATATTACTTGAGCTATTAAAAATTAAGAGATCAGATGTATTTAAGAACATGGCGGAGACTACAATCTTAGTGACATACCAATGAAAGGCACAAAATAAGGGTAAATCTGAATGGAAACAAACAAGTAAAGTATTTGAGATAGGAGATCAACATGAGCTAATTGAGAAAGAGAAAAGCAAGACTAAGACATTGAACATTCAAACAAATATGACCTTGCAAACAAGAAAGGAAGCACCAAAAGTGCCTAATGCAAACAAATTCCCCAAATTAAAAAATCTAATGGAATAAGGGCAACTTCCCACAAACTTTATGAGGTAAATCATATGACAAATAGGGATATAAACTTGTTTGAAATTAACCACAACAGCGGTAAGGGGAAAGCAGATAAGAATCACATAATGAGGGAACATGTTAGGGTTAAACAAATTAATGAAGGGAATATGAAGCTGATGGGTGAAGCAAATGGAAGGAGTGACCCTAATAACTGTACACTTGTATTGAGAAGACTGGGAAGGAAGGAGTATGAGAGGAGCAAAGACACATCCACAACTAAATGTCAATTTTTGCATATAATAAGGTTTTAATAGCCCCCAAAGCTAGGAAGTTATAAATGAATACACCAAATCAATAAGGCCATTTATATTTCCTTTTAGGAGCTAAGTGTTGGTTTTGTAAGGGTTGAAGTGGTTAAAACTAAAATTTTAAAACTAACAAAAACCCAAAAGATCTTGTCTTGTAACCAATTCATAAACCAATATAACACAAATCAAAGCATATAAACCATTATACCTTGAACTTGGTCTCTAAACCAAGTATAAGACCTCACGGTTCCACCTTATAGCTCACAACTTCAGCTCTTGCTCACGGCTTCACCTCCTTTGCATGAAATAAGATGCACTCCAAGGTTTCCACCAAAGATCAATTAGAAAGCCTAATGTTTCCTAATGCAAGATGGTACTTCAATGGCTTATCTTTGATCCTAGAAAAATTCCCAAAATAAACAAAAGGATGGGTGATTGAATGCTCAACATATGAGCTAAATGGCAAAGATTTTCATGTCTTGTAAGAAGGATGAAGAAAATCGGCAGCATGGAGGAAGACAAAAGAGAAGAAAAAGAGCTGAAACTGTATGGAAGAAGAAGATAAAAGACAGAAGCTGGAAAAATCACACCAAAAGCCACGAAGCTCCTTCTTCCTTTTAGACAAAATAAGGTTAATTAGAAGCCCTTTTAATTGTCCAAAAAGCCCTTGTGTAAATAAAGCCAAAAACAAATTGAAAAGGGTAACTTAATCATAAGGCTTTAAACAATCTTTATATTAATTTCATGGACAACTCATGTTATTACAAGATTGGCCATGGGAATATTCATTTAAAAAGCCACTTTTCCATTTATCACATGTTTCAAAATAATTTAAACATTTGACCCAATTGCCATATAACTATAAGCATTATTTTGTGGAGCAATAAATTTATATGACATGTCATGCGTATCAAACAAATTTATCTAAGATTAAAATTGATATATAATAACATTTATTGTAATACCATATGACGATCAAAATAATTATACCATTTATAATTAATTTTATCGTCATATTTATATCTCCATATGATATACTAGAATAATTTCCTTTTTCTAATCAAATCTTTTCTGGTGTTATCCAATGGGATCTATATCATGTTGACAATAGAATTAAAACCCCTTTCAATTCTATACATCATAAGTGGTATCTAGCAAAATACATTTTAATTACTCAAATGACATAGATGATAAGTATCTAGCAAAATACATTTTAATTACTCAAATGACATAGATGATAAGTATCAAAAACAAATCACAATCTTGAAGAAATAATTGCTCTTGTCAAGTCTCTTATCTCATAATATTCTGAATAAATGTAAGATTGGAATATGTCATTCTTGCCAAGTTATTCCCTCTTGATTTTTAAAGTAAATCGTAAATATGATTAACTCCTTAATCATATTGTATGCATACAATATTACTCTATCAAGGGCCTATAGACATTATCGCTCATATCATATACGAGGGACAACAATATTCTTAATGAACATTTATCCTCTACATAAGTTACGCATACTGTGGCATTATCTGTATAGCTACCTATTACAGTTAGCATTGGAAAATGCCAACAAATACACATTTCTCATCTAAGAAAATGAACATCTCATACCATAAAATTCAAGACACTTATGAAATATTAATGACATAAACACAATCCTAATACTGTTTCATTTAGGGTCTGTCGAATAACGTAATCTCCATTATGTATCTATGTGATTAAACCAATAACTCCTTATTGAATGGCTTGTAGAACATCACCATCATTTAATCCACACATTAATCTTTTAGTGATCAATTAATATTCCATGTTAATTACTAAGATTAGCAATATTTCAAAGTAATCATTATTTTCATTACAGAGTTTTACAATATGAGTCCTCAATTTGAGTAATCCATAAATAATGAGAACTCATGGAACAAAATGATATAAACCATCCAATTTATGAACATAAATGTTAGCATACATTCATCTAATGTTGGCTTCTAAATGATAACACTAACACTAAGGTTAAGGAGAATAAATGTAGGAATTTGTGATTCATACATGATAATCAAATCATTATTATGCACCATAAAGCACACTAGAATGGCAAGATTCTAGTAGCTTAAAATCCTGACATATTAGAGGTTTGCTCACACAAATCTAATGCCCAAGCTATCTATATATGGATGACAACCAAACCCATAGACCAATAGGTATTCATAAGCTTTGTATAATAAATTCCTTTAGTATGATTTATTTGATATCAATTTAAGTCTTGATAAACTATGTTTCATCATAGGAGACCTTAATTATATACTGTATAACTCTAAATCTAAAGGTGAAATTGATTTCAAAGCTCCCCCTATAAAGAATTTCAACCATATGTCTAAAAAATTGAAGTTATTGACTTGGTATATGAAGAAAACCATTCCACTTGGTCCATCAAACAATAAGCCTAGTGGTTTCTAAAAAAGAAATTAGATAAGGCATTAGTTAATTATAAGTGGATAATAAAGTTTCAAAATAGTAGAGCCATTTTCAACAATGCATTTATCTATGATCACTATCTAATTGAATTATATAAAATTATAAGAAATCTTATGTGAATCAATCCATTTAAGTTCTTCAATTTCTTAACTAAGTACAACAGTTCCAAGAAGCAACAGAGCAAGGAATTAATTCAAGTATAGAGGGGTATCAATGATATAGAGGTCTCAGAAAGTTCAAAATCATTAAAGACAAACTCAAATAACTGCACATAAGTTTCTCAAGAAATAATATACTAAAAATTTAAAAGACAAAAAGATTACTTAATACAACTCAAATGAACTTATACAGAGATCTAAGAAATGAAAATTATAGGACTAAGGAAAGAATAGATCAAGAGAATTACATCTAAGCCCTATATACACTTTAATTAATTACAAAACAGAAATCCATAATTCTATGGATGCAAAGAAGGGACACTTTGAACAAGCTTCTTCTTCCAAGCAATAACGAAAAGGAGAAATAAAAACAGGATATGTTGCATTACTAATAAAGGGGGAGTAAGAAAAAGGTGGAAGGAAAACATTAAGGTGATATTTCTTTAAAGCCTTTTTGAGATCTAGAATAGTATATGAATCTTCAACTTAGGTCCTAAGATTCTTTCTAGAACTTGTTATAAATTTTGAGCAATCACAAAACATGGTGAAGGAATTTATAGCAAAGGAAGTGGATGAAGCTCTTAAAGAAATCAACTCCAATAAAGCCATAGGCCCTAATGGGCTAAATGCTTATTTCTTAAGGCAATCATGACAATGGATCAAACATCAAATCCATGGTGTAATACTTGAATTCTTTAGTATTGGAATAATGCTAAAAGAAATAAACCAAACTTTCGTTTGCTTGGTCCTTAGGTCACTAAATCTAAGAACAATGAGAGATTTTTAACAAATTTCTTATTGTAATACTCTCAACAAGCTAATTTCTAAGATGTTGGTGTCTAAATTGAAGCCTAATTTGAATTCCTTCATCTATAAAGAACAACGAGCATATATACAAAGCAAGAACATTGGAGATAATATAATGATTGCATATGATATGTTTAAAGGATATATGAGGAAAATAAGTGGTAAGAAAGGTACTTTAAAAATTGACTTTAAGAAGCCATTTGACTAAGTTAGGTGGGAATTCTTACTTTACACCATTAAAGTCTTTGGAATACCAGTGACATTTATCAACTAGATAAAGAAATGCTTAACAATATCCTATAGTATCCTAGTCAATAGAGAGCAAACTTAGTGGTTTAATGCAAAAAAGAGAGTCAAGCAAGAGGATCCAATATCCCTTACCTATTCTCAATATTCATAGAAGTGTTAATTCGACTTACTACCTCTAATATTAGAAAGAACCATTCATTTAAGTACCACAGGAAGTGCATTAAGTTAAAACTATTTAATTTTATATTTATAGATGATTTATTAATGTTCTACAAACCTGGTGCTTCCTTAG
>JAOSBO010000003.1:16172960-16189730 GCA_027563915.1 Erythroxylum rotundifolium
GGTGGTTTATTTTTATTTTTCTGCTCATGTACTTGCCTTACTTTGGTTATTCATAATCTTATGACGAGATGTTGTTTGAGGAACCTGGGGTGGTTGTATAAGATTAAAAATATAGCAAAATCTATTTCATGGCCTGGACAGAACATATGCCGGGGGACAGAAACAGACCTAGAAAACCAGTGTTCACCAAGAATTTCAAATGTCGTATGCTTTAACTTTAAAGCAAGAATAGGGCCGGGTAAAACCACTATTGAACGTGGCAACCATAGCTCCAATAGTACTTCAAAACCACTATTGAACGTGGCAAGCCTTATAAACAGCAACAACCTGCGTGGGTTCAAGTAGCTGGAAAGGTGTCATATAATCGCATCACCTTTCCAGGTATCGTGCGTACTTGTTTCGCAAAATCTACATTTGCTTCGCCAACAAATCATTGTTATATAATTATGATGTAATATATCATTTTTTTTCACTTATGACTATCGGCATTATTTTTTTCACTTAATTTACAACAAAAACAACATCATCAACAAAAATTTCGTGAAAGTTTCACCAATATTTGCGATTTAGGGAGGTTTAAAAATACATAATCTTATCCTTAACTGATAAAGAAGTTGTTCTCTCGTATCCATATAAATATATATACATATATACATATTAAAATAATAAATTAATAATAATTAAAATAATATAATAATGATAATAACAAAATAAATATAAATAATTAAATACATATAAATAAAAATTTTACAATAAATATAGAACAAAATAACAAATAAAATAAAAACATAAAAACGTAAAAAAAAATACAGAAATAAGGAATGAGACAAAAAGATACATAAAAACACAAGAAATTATAAGAAAAAATTTAGGCTAAATAAAAAAATGTTTGGGCTAAATAATTAAGAAAGAAGTATTACAAATTAAATATTTAGGCTAAATATAAGATATAAAACTAGAAGGAAAATGTTTGAAAAATATATGAAAAATAAAATAAACTCTCTATCTGAGATCTTTTACTCTTATTTTAGCAAATCAAAATTTCTATTAAGAGTCATGTTTTTGGTAAGTTTCAGCACGGTCATATCATTTCTGATCACCTCCTTCTAGTTCTTCCTAGGCCTTCATTTTTTTCCTCTTATAGTATTAAAATACAATCTTCTCGTATATTTTCATTAGAGCATCTTGTCTCCTATTAATATGTTAAAATCACCTAAGTCTTATCTTTCTTAATTTTGCATCAATATTAGTCACCTTTAATTCGTTTTTTATCATTATATTTCTAGCCTTATCTCTTATAGTAAGGTCTTTTATCCAATGAAATATCCTCATCTCCACCACCATTAATTTATGACTATACACACTATGCCTTATAAAACATGACCGACCTAATTGCTAAACAATAAAATTACCTTTAAGTTTCAGTTGTATCTTCTTGTCATGTAAAACTCCTGATCCACTTCTCCAATTGAGTCATTCTAATAGGACACAGTGACTTATATCTTCATCGATCTATACATTGCTTTGAATGACAGATCCCAAATACTTAAAACATTTTTTTATGGTATAACTTCTGATCCAATCTTTACCTCCACATCAGAATCCACCATATGGCTTGAAAAGTTATACTCTAAGTACTCATTCTTAGTTTAGCTCAATTTAAAGTCTTTCAATTCTGACATATCCTACTAAAGTTTTAGCTTGACATTGATACCCTTTCTCGTCTCATCTACTAAAACTTTGTCATCAACAAACAACATATAACAAAGCACATGTCTTTTGATGTTCTTGGCGAGCTTATCCATGACTACTGTAAACAAGAAATGACTCAATAAGAAACCTTAGTGTGGCCCACTTTCGATAAATTAAAATGCTATATATCTTCTCTTATCATTGTTACTCTAGTCTTTACACTTTCATACATATTATTAATAACCAATATTTAAGTCACAGGAACTCTGTTAATTTCTTAACACTTCTACATGATTTCTCTAAGTACCCTATCATGCACCTTCAGGTTATGTTGTCTTTCCTGTAATATTCCGTTAATCTTCTAAGGAGATGTAAAGCTTTTTTCATAGACCTTCTTGCAAGAAGCCAAATTAGTTCTCCAAAATAGGTGCATCCTTTCCCTCTCTCTTCACAATCACCTTCTCTTCTAACTTTATAATGTAACTCAGTAGTTTGATGCCTATATAGTTTTTATAGCGATAGAAGCCTCCTTTGTTCTTGTATACAGGAATTAGCATACTAAGTGTCCACTCATATGATATTTTGATATATTTAAGGATCATATTAAAAAGTTTACCTAGCCAAGGAAGACTACTATCGTTTAAGCTCTTCTATAGCTTTACGGGTATCTCATCAAGCGATTGTCCTTCTACTCTTTATCTCCCTCAAAGCTCTTTTACTTTCTTCCTATATAATATGCCGATAATAAGTAAAGTTATGATACCTCTCAGAGGTACTAAGATCACCTAAAGAAATATTGTCCTCAAGGCGTTCATTAAAAAGGTTATAGAAGAATCTTTGTCAACTTCTCTTAATTTCATTTTCAGCCATGAGCACCCACCTGTTTCATCTTTTATACAATGAACTTGATCAAGTCTCTTGCTTTTTGTTTCCTAGCTATCATTAGTTTAAATATATCATTTTCTCCGTCTTTAGTTTCGAATCGTTAGAAATAATAAGTTATGCTTTTAATTTCTGAGATTATATTTTTCATCTCTTTCTTTGCAAGTTTGTAAATTTCATTGTTAACTACTCTATATCTCTGTGGTGCTATCCAGTAGAGTTTTATAGGCACTCTTCTTGATCTTAACTTTTTCTTGCACATCTTTATTTGATCACCAAGACTCCATCTTACTACCTCTAAGCCCTTTAAAAACACCTTGTATTCCTTAAAAGATTTACTACTCTTTCACACATCTGGTTAGCATCTCCATCTAATTTCCATTATTCTCTATACATATTACTCTATCCCTAAGTTTCTTCATCGTATTCCTTTTAAATTCCACCATTTGACTCTAATACATCTCCTAAGACTTCTCTTCTTCCTCCAACCCTTAATTATAAAATCTATAACCAAAAATCTATGTTGAATTGACAAGCAACCATTAGGTATCACCTTACAATCCTTTTAACTAGGTTAATTGCTTTTCCTTATAAGAAAGTATTCAATTTGATTTTTTATGATTCTACTGTTAAAAGTCACATGATACTCCTCATTTTTCTTAAAAAAGAGTTGGCTATCACCAACCTAAATGCTACCATGAGATCTAACAAAGCAGTCCCACTGTCATTTCTAACACCATACTTGAAACCCTCAAGAGTCCATAAGATCCATTCAATAATAAGTTTGTGTAGACGATGAGTTTCTATCCGATTCATCTTCAAATCAGAGAATCAAAGGGGATATAGGAGAGAAGAGGGAGGTCTTACCACACATGATTACATTAATGATAATCATTTTATTATCTGAATTAATCCACGTTCGATTGAAAATTGTAACTAGAGGTTCATAATTTTTTATACATACTGAATGGTATATTAACTTTTTGATAGATCAAAAGCCTCCCTTAAGAATATAAATATTGGCTCATGGATTTCAAGAATTTTACTTTCGAAAATGAACCGATATTCTTTTTCCTTTCCTCTCTATCTACATCAGAAATTTCAGTCAAAGCATGAACTTTTAATGTTCATGTTATGAAAAGAATCATATAAAAAAGAAAAAGCATAGAGGGCATTCCAATGCAAAAAGCACCAACTTTTAACGTTACGTTCATGTTATGGAAAAATCATTTTAAAAAGAAAAAGTATAGAGGGCATTCCAATGTAAATCCTTCTGTGTCAAGCATCTGTCTTCCTTTTCAAATTCAAAGCGCTTATGACTCGATTTCAAGGAAAACTTCTTTTAAATGTAGAGAGATCAAATATCAAAAGTGCATTTTAAACGTTTATAAGATAATGCAATTTGAACCCCTCATTTTGAAGCATTTAAACTAAACCCTGACATTTTCAAAAGATTTAGAGCACACCTTTAATAGACAAAAAATTTGAAAGTATCAATTCTCTGTCAGTTAGATATCATGTTAATATTGACATGAAATTTTTATTTTTAAAATAAAAAGTAGGCTTCATTATTACATAATTAACTTTATTTAAATTAAACAAAAGTGGGTGCCACTGTCATATGGCAATGGGTCTCACTTTTATATATTTCAGATAATAGTCCTACTTGCTGTGTGGCAATGCGACCTACTTTTTATTTAAAATATATAAAATAATGTCATGCTAGTATTGACATGACATTTAGTTAGAGATCAAAACAAATAAACTTGTCTTTATGCTCTCAAATGGTAATCTTTATAGATACTTAAGCTTCTCACAATGCAATGTGGGTGTGGCATCCCTACTATGTGTCTCCCTCATTGCAAAACCACCTATGGAGCTCTTCAAGCTAGTGCTACTATTCTTTGGTGAAGAAGTGCGATACTTTGAAAGACTTGTCTGACTATTACATGTGAAAGAAGATAAACAACATGAGTATAATGGTATCAGATCAGGAGTGTATAACATAGAGAGAAATGATGTGGCAAAGTAAATCATATACCAAGATGTGATATATTGTAACTAATGGCTATAATAACCATTGGAAGTAGATTGTAATTACTTTGAATAAATAACAAAATTTTGAATCTCTTTTCTTTTCTTGTTGCACTTTCTTTATGTTCATAACTGATTTTTTATTGTTAATTTCCCTAATTCATAAACCTTAGATGTTTTTATTTTTTCACCTAACAAAGTTGTATCAAATTATTCGATTATTGGCAAAGAAAATATGGAGGAAGGTATAAAATCTCAAGATATTCATCAGTTAGAGGAGAGTATGAAGGCTCAAATGTAGGAGCTGGAAGCAAAATATGAGCATACAATTTTGTGATATAAAGGAGATAATGCAATTACATCAAAGCAATAGACAATGTATGCAAGGTTCAAAGGACGAATGAATAGTACAGAGACAGTAACCAATGGGTGTTTGCTAGATACACGATGTTGACAAGGTTTAGCTTAGTGAAATTTCCATAATTCGATGGACAATGACTTTAGAGTTAAGTTTTCAAATTCAAACAATTTTTTGTGCTTGATAGAATACCAAGAGAAGTGAAAGTTCCTATTACAGTGATGAATTTAACTAGAGAGGCTCTTTCATATCATCAAATGTATATGAAGAAATATAAAGAACATGATGACAATAGAAGTTCCAAGTTGGGGGAATATTTGATAGCATTGGAGTAGAGGATGGTGAGGCTACGTTCGATGACTCAATAGGGGAACTAAAAAAACTAAGGTAAAAAAGGAATATAAAGGAATATTGTGCAAAATTCAACTTTTTGTCATATATATTATTGATGTCATAACCATATTTGGTGAATTGTTTTAAAAGGGGTTAAAAACTAGAAATTGAGTATATATTTAAGCTCTTTAATCTAAGAACATTACAATAGGTGTATGAGGCAACTAAGAAATAAGAGTTGGTTTTTCAACATTATTTTACAACAATAAAATGGGTGTAAGGAATTAGTCATAGGGTTTATGTATGCTTGCACTATAATAATAATTAGGTCAAAGGTTGTTTAATGAAACTTAATCAACAACACAATCTTAAGTAAATAGTGGAGTAAGAAGAGCCAAAATAACTAGCATCAAGGATTGTGATGAAAGAAAAGCCAAAGGTTTATGATTTTAGTGTGATGAAAAGTACATTCTTAACCAAAAATGTGAAAAAGAGACAATCGTATATGCTAATGTACAATGAAGAATTAAAGAAGGAGGTGGGTGGTTTGAGATCCTATAGATATGTTGAAGTGTAGAAGGAAGCTATTGAAGAATTGGCAAGGGGTATAATGGAACAAGGCATCATTAGAGAAAGTATCAGTTCTTTCTCATATTCCTGGAGGATGTGCGTAGATTATAAAGCTCTAAACAAATGGCACTATAAAAGATAAATTTCTCATATCTTTGATTGAAGAGTTATTAGATGAAAACATAGGATGAGATACTTTTCTAAACTGTATTTGAGGGATGGATATCATCAAATTAGGATATCTCAAAAGGATATACATAAGACAACTTTTATTACTCATAAGGGCCACTATGAATTTTGGTTATGCCCTTTGATTTAATCACTGTGTTAGCAACATTTGAAAGTTTGGTGAATTCTATCTTTAAACCATACTTAAGGAAGCCTGTTTTGTTATATTTTGATGACATTTTGGCGTATAGTAGTTTATGGCAACAAAATATCATACACCTTTAACATGTTTTACAAATTTTGAGGGATAGGCAATCATTTGTTAAGAAGTCTACAACTAGATTATTCAATTTCTAAAGGTGATGATTGTTGATTGATCATGAGTAAACATTGAATGTTGAGTTTTTACTATGATTTTGAAAGTTATTTCTCTTCACTTATGGCTATCTATTCTTAGAAAATAAGGAAATTGTGAAAGTGTTTTAGGTTATGACTTGTTGCTTTGCTCGAGGACGGTCTAAATCTAAATGTAGGGGAACTTTATTTTTGCTTAATTATTTATACAATCATCTCTTAACGCTTAGTGATTAATGCTTTGAAATGCTTAAGATATTTATTTTAGTTCATATTTGGTTTTAGGTACAATTCAAAAGCATACAAGCCAAAATGAGTCAAGAGCATACTCCTTAAGCCAACCTATTGGTGTCCAAACTCAAGAAGTAGATGGATTAGGGTGAGAATTGGATAAGAAATTACAAGAAGAACAACATTTCAACAAGAACTGAAAGATACATGACCATGTTTATACATACATGGCCGTGTATACATTCAGAAGATCATATTTGGACTTATATGGTTGTATACATGGTTGGATGCATGGCTATACATTCAAAAGATCATATTTAGACTTATATGGTTGGATACATGACATAGAAGTGTATCAGACTGTGTATGTTCAAGAATTTCACATTTTCTGGCCGTGTAAAGTCCAAATATGATCTTTTGAATGTATATTTTTGTATCCAACCATGTATCTTCAAGAATTTCACATTTTTCTGGTATGCATGATCTTGCACCCAAACATGCATATACCTAGAATACTAGTTTTTGCTATAAATACACATTTTGGGCGGCTATTGAAAGGGGAATCAAATTAGAGGCATGGGAAAAGGTAGAAAACTTACCTTCATGGGATCTATGTTAGGCTAGGCTTCCTTAATCCAATTCGAAGGTGAAATCGATACTGAGGAGAGCATTTAAGCATATCGTCATTGTGTATCATTGTTCTTCTCTTCTTTAAGGATTGTCTACATTATTTTGTGCTTATTGAATTAGGTATTGTGTAAGAATGATCTAAATGCTCTATTAGATTATTTTTATGCAAACCCATTTTTAAAATCTTGAATATGATATGTAATAGTTATATTTTAGGTTCATTTGTGGCAACTAATGACATTAAATTATTAGAGATAACGTAACATAGGTTAAATAATCTAAACTTGTGTGATTGTTGCTTAGATTGATTTGTTTTCCTTATTTGTAATGTGACTATCTAACTAAATCTGGAGAGCTTGTGCTAGGTTGTTTAATAATTAGATTCAATTAAAAATCTATTTTTTATTAAAAGCAATCTAAAGGAAAAATGTGATTGACAGAGCTTGTTACTAATCTACAATTAATAGTTCTAAGAGATGTGTGAAAATAATAATGTAATGACTTATCTTTGTTTGTGTTTAGGCTGAGATTGATTTCAGAATTGGATTCCAAAATCATTTGTCAATTTTATCATTTTTCACTGCTTTCATTGATTTACTTTCATAAGTTCAATTTTACTTTGTTTTCTTGATTGCATTAAACCAAACGCCCTTGTATACATATAAATATAATTTAGAAAGGTGATTTATTTAATCTCTGTGGGATCGACTCAGACTCATCATTAGCCATAGTTTTAAGTTTAATTATTTTGTTGTAGTTTTACGACAGGTTACTCATTTTGGCGCCATTGTTGAGGATTAATATCAATTGCTTTTTTGAATTTATTTTATTTTTATTTTTTATTAATTTCTTTTCTTGTTTGGTTTAATTATGGTGCATGACATGATCTTCTCTCTCTGGTGAACTGAAATTTGATCTAAAAATTGAAAGAACTCTGCACAAATCGAGAACAAAATTTTGGCATGAATTGTTAAGGATCCAATAATTCCAACATTGATTTCTTCAGACGTGTCAAATGGGAAAATGCATCCATAGTGACTAGGATGGATCTAAAAATTAGTAGTTCGCCTTTTCATTAATGTAATGTTTACTGACTAGGTCTTGAATTAGATTGGAATCTCTTTACGATAAACAAACTAATTTTGAAAGTTCGTTACTACGAGTAGCTCCTAGCACAAAGTTTCCAGTATTTGTCACCATCTGACAAGAGAATTGGTTCTTCACTAGGAATTTAAATAACCATATATTTGCTTTCTGATTCATCTAGTGATTCTATTTCTGAAGTAGATTCTAACATGGCAGAACAAAATAATGATCGCACTCTTGAGCAGTTGACTACTTCTAATCGCAACCATCAACCATTGTGCATTGATTTTTCTACTCTTGATATTGCTTTTGAGCTTAAATCCGGTCTAATTCATCTTTTGCCTACTTTTAATGGTATGCCAAATGAAGATTCTCATAAACACCTCAAAGAGTTCCATGTGATCTATTTTAACATGAAGTTAGTCGAGTCTAAAAAGAGCAGATTAAGCTGAGGGCATTTCCTTTCTCATTAGGGGACACCATTAAAGTCGACTCTACTACTTACCCTTTAGATCAATAACTACTTGGAATGAGATGCAAAGATTTTTTTTGGAGAAGTACTTCCCTACCTCTCAAGCTACAAATATTCGAAAGGAAATATGTGCAATTAGACAGCACAACAGGAAGACATTATATAAGTTTTAAGAGTGTTGCAAGAGGATCTTGATAGGTGTGCATTAGTATATGTTTTTATAGGCAATTGGCATATATGTTCTAGCATAATTGTTGGTTATTATTCTATTTTAGGATTCATTTTGTATGTTTTCGTTAAGTTTGATTTTCATTATTGTTCTTGTGTGTTTGATGTTAATTGAGGGTAAGAATTGACCATTTTTGTGTAGAAAAGAAGAGGGAGCAACTTAGAGGTTGAACAAAAGATCAAAGAAAATAAGACACGAAGAGTGATTTCGTGCCTAATTCCCCCGTTCATGGGAATCATGCAATCACTGGACATAGGAATTATAGAAGATAAGAGGAGTTTCGTGGGAATTGTAATTTGAGGCAATCTGCGAGGATTCATTAACCTTAGAATTTTTGGACTATAAAAGCATCATTAAGCCTCTATCTTTAAGGGAGACGAGACTCTTCTGTAGAAATATCTTCCTTGAGTAAAGAACACATGTTCAGAGCATTAATGAAGGATTGAAGACAAGGATCATCATCAAGATTGGGCAAAATAGCACATCAAAACCAAAATTCAAGATTTTGGCAAAGAAGAGAAGGAGTTCTCGTATTCAATTTTCTGTCACTTTTATTCCCTCTAGTCTTTGTAAAGATGGTTTATTTGAATGTTCATGATATTATGGAGACCATGTTAGGATAATTTCATTGTAGGGATTGTTTTAGAACTATTTTGTTAGAACTCCTATTTTATTGAATTGAATGTAATTTTCTTTGTTGATTGTTGTTTTTAATTATTATCTTGCAACAAATTGAGAGAGTGAGCGGGATGAGATGAGTGTAGGATTGTACAATGAGAGTTGGTGGCCTATAGACTAGCTATCATCACGTTAATTGAATAGTTAGAAGAGAGATCTTGACTAGTCAATTGATCACCCATAGGATAGTTTAATAACTAGTTGAATTGGTAGAGCCATTGGGTAAGTTGAGAGATCGTTCAATCGATTCCCATTAATTCAATTAGGGAAAAATATTTACACCTTGAGAGAGTGTAATTAGTACATTCAAAAATATAAAGTGAGACATAATTCAATCAATAAAATAGAAGGAAGAAAAAATAGGAAAAAAGTAATCTTTAGCATTTAGATTCTTAAATTCAGATTTCCTGCAATTGTGATATTGTCCATTGTTTACATTAGTCTTTTAATTTTAATTTAATTTTCCATATTATTCACATTTAATAATTTGGTTTCATATTTGTCTAAATTAAGCGGTGTCTAGGCATCAATCCTTGTGGGATCAATATCTGCTCTTTTTAACTACAATTCATGACTCGTTCACTTGCGATTTTTTTAGCATAAAACAAGTAGATAGGTTTTGCTTCAACAAGTTTTTAGCGTCATTTCTGGGGATTGATTGTTGAGCATCGTATTTGATTTAGATTACTTTAATTTAAGAGTTTTTGATACTTTTCTTTGTGTGATTGTAGGTGCATGAGCATAAGGAGCACACGAAGAACGAAAGAAGCAATAGAAGACTAATTTTCTGACATTAAGAAGCACGAAGGAGAAATAAGAAGGGCGAAGTGTCTAAATTTTTCGAATCAAGATATGGCTAAAGAAGGAGAGAAAGGAGGACCAGAGCAAACATTGATGGACTTCATGAGGCCAGGATTTAGTCCTCAAGGAGTGGCAAGACTAGTAGTCCAGGCAAATAATTTTGAGATAAAGTAGGCGCTACTCAACATTCTATAAAATAGTGTACAGTTCTATAGGCTATCCAACAAGGATCTAAATGCCCACATTGCAAACTTCTTGGAGAATTATGACATGTTCAGATTCAACAGAATGTCCGATAATGCTGTGAAGCTGAGAGTATTTTCATTTACGTTGAAAAATCGAGCTAAAGCATGGTACAATTCCTTAAATTTAAGACAAATCATAACTTAGGTGTAGCTCGCCCAAGCATTCCTCGCCAAGTACTTCCCATTAATAAAGACGAAGAGGATTATTAAGGAGACAACAAATTTCTAGCAAAGCGAATCTCTTTACGAAGCTTGGGAGAGATTTGAGGAACTTCAAAGAAGCTGCCCACATCACAACCTCCCGAAGGAGTTTGTACTTCAAACATTCTATAACGAAGTGAATCCAAGCAAAAGAGGTACAATTGACACAGTAGTCGGAGGTGCACTAATGAGGAAGATGGTAGAAGCAGCACATGATTTGTTAGATGAGTTAGCAAGCAACAATTGTATATGGTCGAGCGAGAGGAGTAAACAAGGCCAGAAAGAATAGAAAGGTATGATACCTATTGATTCAGTTACTACCTTGTAAACTCAAATCATGACACTTACGAAGCAGCTGAACAATACGCAACAGACATCTACGTTAGCAGTGAAGGTGATGCAAGCACAATGTGAGTTGTGTGGGGAGAGCAATCACAGGTCCGTGGAGTGTTTCCTAGTGGAAGTTGGTGGAACCGAACAGGTAAGTTACCTAAGCCAGCCACAGCAAGATAATAGTATGTATTCAAATACATATAATCTGGGTTGGAAAAACTACCCAAACTTTTCTTAGAGTAACAATAACGCAGGTAGCTAACAAAGACCATAAGGGCTGCCAAGATTTTAGAAAGATCAATTCGAAGCATTGGAGAGCAAAATGGATAAGACGATGGATGTCTTAGGGTCCAACTAGTAGCACAAGAAGAGAACAACAAAAGGATGCATGCAAGCTATAAGGAAAATAAGAAAGGATGGAAGTAAACTTTAATCAGATTTTAAAGAATCACGCATCAACCATCCACAATCTGGAAGTTCAGTTAGGCCAACTAGCTAATGCTTTATCTTTGCAAAATATAGATAGTATCGATTAGGGAGCTTTAACTTGGACTTCCATGTCAGATTTTTACCCAGCAAAAGTCATCTTCAAGTGGAGTAGTTAGAAATTCTAAGGATGAGCAGTTAATCAAGATGACTGACATAACAAATCAACTCTAGACAAAGCTCATGTTAAAGGAATCATTGAAGGAAGAGATTATCAAGCACAAATCAGAAGAAGGTCCACATGTAGCACAAAAGAAAAAATATCCAAAAGACTTCTTCATTCTGTGTAATATAAATGGAGTTAAGATAGATAGAGCATTTGAGGATTTGGGAGCTGGCATCAACATGATTCCATACTCATTCAGTCAGAAGTTGGGTCTAGAAAAGCCAGAGCTTACTAAGACATTAACAAAGACAACTAATAGAACGGTGCATTTACCAAAGGGGATTATCAAGAATGTGCAACTACACATCAATAAGTTTACCTTCCCCATGAATTTTTACATACTAGATATTAGTAAAGATGAGGAAACTCCTTTGTTTTAAGGCGACCATTTTTGGCTATTGCTCATGCAATCATTGATGTTGACAGCGGCGAGTTAAAATTGAGAGTAGGAAAAGAGCATTTAACATTTAAGGTATTAAGGAAAAATTGTCATCCTATACCATCCCCAATGGATATCAAGAAACCCAAACTCAAAGGAGGATGGAAAAGTATTAAGGCCCCTAGGAATGCGTTCGGGAAGAAATGAACGAATAGAAGAAGGTGAAGAAAAGAAAACAAGAATGAAGGTGGAATCCAGAATGGGATAGCTAATCTACAAAGTTTGAGATCAATTTCTATATGGGTACCAAATTAGTCATTTAAGCCACCATGAGCATAAAGGGAAGTCGAGCTACTGACAGTAAACAAAGGGTTGCATGTGAGGCAACCCACGGACGCTATTCTCTTTTAAATATTTTTACCTAGTTTTGGTTTGATTTTGTTTAGATCATTTTTTTAATTAAGTTTGATTGATGTTTATATTGATTTTGTTGAATTTCAATTTTTTTGCAAATTTCTTGTTGATGATATTATGTGTTTGTAGATTTTGGGATCATAGAGGGTACATATAAGCTTAGAAGAAGGTTTGAAATTGTGAGGATCACCAATTCTTATGTTCGTAGGAATTGCAGCGTCCGTGGGAATCTTCTCCAGAAAGTTTCTGGAGAGGAATCCCATGCTCATGGCAATTTTGGGGATTAATCCCATCCAGAGGGAAACTTAAGTTTCCCTCCCCCATTTTTCTCTTACCCATTTTCAAATTTTACATACTCTCTCTCTAACCCACAATTTTCTCTCCTCCCATTCTTTGAAAATCCTCCATCTTCATATAATTTCTTGGTATTTTCTTTATTCCTTTCCATTAATCTTACATTATTTCATCTTTTCATGCATTAATCATTCCAAACAACAAGGATTTATGTTTTCTCTCTCTAAAACACGAATTTCACTCTCTCTTTCTTTCATTTTTGTAGATTTTCTTCTCACAATAGCTCCACCAAAGACAATGAGGGTTAGGCAACCAGTCGATGAGCTCAACCTTCAAGTTTTCAGTGAAGAAAAAACCAACTTAGCAACAACTTATCAGGCATCATTTTTGATTTACTCAGAAGAAGAAGATTAGGTAGAAATGTTTTAAAACTTGATTATGTTGTCATGCAACAAATGACATCCCAACTTGATGAACTCGGCACTCAAATGTGACAGGTTCATAAGAAGCAACGAAGCTTGAAAAGAAGGTTCCTCAACTTTTGTTGACAAAACAATTTTGAAGCTCCTACACCATCATCATCGCCACCATCATTTGAATAAGCTTTCCTTACCCTTTAAATTTTAATTTTTGTGTTTATTTTGTGTGATTGCATGTCATTTCATGTCTGTTTTGTTTCTTATCAAATATGTGTGCTATGTCCTATGTTTAGTTTTAATTTCTTTAAGTTTGGATTGAATTCATTTTCTTTTGTTTAGTTTGATATCATTTGTTTGTTTAAATTTCTGTTGTTTGTGTTGTTTTCATTATTATTTAGTTAATGTCATTTTCACTCACCTGGGGATTCAAGGACAATGTGATCTTTAAGTGTGGGGAGGTGACATCAACTTTCTCAATTACAATTTTTTTAAAAAAATTGTGTTGAATAGGATGCATGCTAAAAAAATTGTGTTGAATAGGATGCATGCTTAGGCATATTATATGTGTTTTGTGTTAGTAATTGTGGTTTGTGTTAGCAATGGAACCTCATTTGAGTCACTCTGATAAATATTGCTATAAGATTCTGTCATGTTAGTTGGAATTAGAAAGAATGCATGCTTGAACTCAGATTAGGCTACTTGAGTACAAAGTGAACCATATAGAGTGATGAAAAATAGTTGGTACATGAGCTTAGTTACAAATTGACATTGGAACAATGAGGTACTGTAGAGATGCATAATGAGTTTTCATTTGAGACAAAGTGAAGATTGAGCCATATGTCTCCATCTACAATCATTTCATTTATTTGTTGAGTGTTACTTCCTTAGGTTACTGCCTTCAGAACTTGCTTTGAATTGGTTTGAGTCTACTAGATGCAAGCTTAATAGAGATGATTTAGGCCCTTTTTGTTATTAACCCTTGGCTTAAATGACCTACCCGTTAATTATCCCTTACTACCCCCATTGAGCCTTAACCTTTTGTTTCTTGAAAACACCCAAAATTTTAAAACATTAAACCCCATTTTCCTACCTTTCACAAGATTAGTAAAGTATTAAGTGAAACATTAGTTGGGATTGTGTGAAACGTTTACCGAGATAAGTTAAGTATATCCTTGCTTGTGGACTACATTGTAAATAGTGCTAGTTTTGATTCATAGTTCTTCCACATATGAAGAAAAAGAAAGAAAAATGAAAAAAGAAAGAAAAAGAAAAGGGAAGAACAATCGAGTAGCATAAATGAGTGCAAAGTACTACTTTAGTTACGTTTGGATATCTCAAGGTTATGTTTTATTATCCCATTGTATCCACTTTCTACTTTACTTAAACTTGTGCTGAAACCTCTTTCCCCTCTTTTGACCAACCTTAACCCTTGCCACACTACAATCTTAAACAAGTCCTTTTGATCTATTTATGCATGCAATCCTTGTAGAGGATAATTGGTGTATTAGCAAGCCTATAGAAGTGTAGTTTCTTATAGGAAGTTTGAGCAAAACACTAGCCCTTAAACATTTGAGAGAAATGAGTGAAAACCGTGAGGAAGACTCATTTATGCATCTTTACTTATCTTTGAGTGATTTTTTCAATTGTTAGTTTGTTTATGTACACCAATAAAAAAGTAGTTATGATATAGGCATTAACTTGATATTTGAGTTGATGTGAATTTGAGGGATTATATGTTTTGATCTTTGTGAAAATGAAGTGATAAAATTGATTAGTTGTATTTATTTTACTTAAGGACAAGCAAAGATTCAAGTGTGTTGATGTTGATAGGTGTGCATTAGTACATATTTTTATAGGTAATTTGGATGTGTTTTCTAGCATAATTGTTGGTTATTGTTCTAGTTTAGGATTCATTTTATATGTTTTCGTTAAGTTTGATTTTCATTATTGTTCTTGTGTGTTTGATGTTAATTGAGGATAAGAATTGACTATTTTTGTTGGCCTCCAGTCTCCATTCCTATTTGATGGCGACAAGGCGCCAAAAATTAGGGTTTTTAAAATAAAAATAATCATAAATAAAATTAATATCAAAATAAAAAGAATTTAATTTCTTGGTGGGAGCAGAAGAAATACACAAACAATTTAATAAAAATAGCCTAGAATCACTTGGACATGAAAATACAATAAAAGAAATCATGAATTAATATAAACAAATAATAACAAAATAAATAAATAATTTACTAAATAATTATATAATTAAATAAACTTCATAGAAGGAGTAAGAATAATTACCCAACAATTTAAATAAACTAACATATAATAAAATGAACATGAAAATAAATTAAATTAGGCATTAAAACAAATAATCTACAAATGAATAACGAAAATAAAACAAAAAAACAAAAGAGAAGAGTCACAGGCGTGACTCTTAACTCTCACTTCCGCGAGAAATAAAAGCAAAAGTCATAGGCGTGAGAAAAATTTCTCATAATCGTGACTGATACTGACAAAGGGGAGTCGCGATCGTGCTTATGCACGATTGTGACACTCCTATAAAAATACAAAAGTAGCGATCGTGACAATGGCAGAAATTCGAGGTTCGTCACGACCGTGCTTGAAAATTTGGGATTGTCGCGACATCCATATCGCGCACACCCACTTAAAAATTTCATAACTTTCAATTCAGAAGTTCGAAAATTACAAACTTATATCATTGGAAAGCTAAGAGAAAGATCTACAACTTTCATGAAGACAATTTTGTCAAATTTTGCTTGGATCAATACAGTTTATTCCTTGAAGTTTCAGAACACACTTTTCATTCCTTTATTCTCTTGTTGTCTCTCTACTGTCAATACTTCTATAAAATTTTCAAAGACCTGAAAACTATCAATACAAACCATACATACAAAACTAGCAACTTAACTAATTTACTTTCAGAAAAAATCTATCCAAAAGTCCTCATCAACTATCAATTTTGTTCCCAATCAAAAAATATAGCAAATTTGACATAATAAAAAATAGACATGAACAGAAGGAAGTCCTCAACTTTTGTTGTCATTCATTTTCCAATTAAAACAGAGTAGGTATACTACTGCAATTACAAAAAAAAGGCCACATTAGTAGCATAATGCAAAATACAACATTGATGCTCATGCCTAACATGCTTATAAAGCTACCAAAATGATTCGAACTAAGTTAGTTACAAATGAAATATTTCTTGGAGATTTGCTAAAGTTTTTGCAAGGTTCAGTGATCTGCTATTTCTTCACCTGAAGAATGGAAAAATTATGGGGTGAGCTGGGAAGGTCAGTGACT
>JAOSBO010000003.1:16209067-16227597 GCA_027563915.1 Erythroxylum rotundifolium
GGATTGATTATTGAGCATCGTGTTTGATTTAGATTACTTTGATTTAAGAGTTTTTGATACTTTTCCTTGTGTGATTGCAAGTGCATGAACACAAAGAGCACACAAAGGATGAAAGAAGCGATGGAAGATGAATTTCTCGACGTTAAGAAGCACAAAAGAGAAATAAGAAGGGCGAAGTGTCTAAAATTTTCGAATCAAGATATGGCTAAAGAAGGAGAGCAAGGAGGAGCAGACTGAATGTTGATGGACTTCATGAGGCCAGGATTTTGTCCTCAAAGAGTGGTGAGACTGGTAGTCTAGGCAAATAATTTTGAGATAAAACCGGCTACTCAACATTCTACAAAATAGTGTGCAATTCTATGGCTATCCAACCAGGATTCAAATGCCTACATTGCAAACGTCAACCTCTACATATGAAGCAATAACTAAATACGTTCAAGTGGAAAATAACAAGCTTAAAGCTCATTACAACTAAAGTAATAAGGGGATAAGAAACTCAAGAAAAATTAGCAAAACATGATATGTTATTTAAAAGATAACTTAGCTCAGATTGTGATAGAAATGAAGATGAAAGTGAAGAGTATTAACTCTATCTCTTATATTTCTTTATCACTTCCTTTATGTACTATTATTTAATTTTAATACTTTTTTCTCAAATTACAGAATGGATGAAGATGCAACTGACGAGTGATTATATTGTGAATGGTGAAGTTATGTGGTGTTTTCTTTAATTGGAAACAAATACTTACTGTATCAATACTCTTAATATTTTTTGTTCATTTTAACTATCCTTTTTGGATGATTATAGGTTCATGGACATAAACAATGCTATGTAGTCTTTTAGGTTATGTTCTAATATTTTTGTAATATGAGCATTTTTTCAGTAAGTCAGACATATTCTAATTTGTCAAGTGATCTCTTTATTTATTAGTTTACGTATAATAATCGCCTAAGTTGCCATTAATAGCTTCTATAGGAACAAATGATCATCCTCTAATGTTATGTATTTTTTGTCGGTATAATTTAATAATATTTATATAAGTTTACTTTATATATTCGTTGTTCAACATTTTGAATTAATAATATTTGTTATGATTTAATTTTATAATAACAAGAAAATATTTCACAATAAAAAAATATGTTGTTATATTATATACTAAACATATTGTTCATTATCATGGATTAAAAATATAACAAATAACATGTTATGACATTATTAAAAATGTATTAAATAAGATTTGGCTATGTTATGAAAACCTGTAGCAAATAAATTTGACTATGATAAAAAAGAAACGTAGCTAATACTATATAGCTACAAAAACTATTGGCTACTTTTTTTTTATCAATCATTTGCCACAAATTCTCCCTAATACTGTTAAAGAAAAAGTAAGTCAGGAGAAAGGATCGATTTTTGGCCATGTTTTTGTAATGCTTTAGCTATAAAATTTTTTATAGCTAATACTTTTTGTCTATGATTTCTAGAAATGTAGCATATAATTTTCAGCTACGAGGAATTAATGACTCCTTATGCGACGAAACAAAAATGTTACAAATAACTATAGGTGATGCTTTTTGAAACAAGTGGCTACATTTCTTTTCGTAGCCTATTGTCTACTTTATTGTAATTTTATTACGATCAACAAGTCCTTTATATTTGAAACTATTTTATTTTTCCCTTACTCTTGAAGCCTTGTTCGACCAACCTAGTATTCAAACTTAACATGGTAGAGTTTCATAACATATAAATTGAGCCACATAATCTAGGTGTTGTTTGTCAAAAGCGAACAGCCATCAACACTATACCTCACATAGGTAAAACAATACAAAGGCTATTACTTTTAATACTGAAGAGGCAATAGCCAAATTCCTAGGATTTAACTTGTTTGCAATTGTATTTTCTTAGAAAATTAGCACAATTCTAGATCAAAATCGTGGTTGTCAACTATTAAAGTACTAGTTACTAATTATAACAAATATTACCCTTTTGGCTATATAGAAGATTTTTTATCTTTTCATTTGCTGGAAACTATATTGCAATATGACATATCCCAACCAAAAAATTTGTATGCCATTGTTCCAAATAAAAATATACCCTATATAACCCTTAAAGCTTCACTACAATCGAGGTCACTCTTGTGTCTTATTCCTACAATGTGAAGCTCCAGCCTACTTCTGCATGAACTCAAGCACATCTGAAACCTTTGGCACCGTCAAGTCTCTAATCTTGCAAACTGCTCTTCTATCATCCCTTGTGACTATTGTATACTTTATATGTTGGAAAAAATGGCAAACTCTTATCTTAACTTCCTATCTTTAACAAAAGCTCAACTTACTTAGATGGCTTCTTCATCAGGGATCTCTATAGATTATCCTCAAAATTTACCTCAAGCATTATATCCTAAAGCTAACCAACCTACTAGCATTAGGAAAAACATAGGTTTAAGTTGCAGGAGACCACAAACCCAAAGCTAAACTGAATTATACTCCCAAGAAGATGTGAAGAACACTTTATGGTATCACCTCCCATAGAAGTCTTGAAGAATGGTGCTAAAAGATGAAGTTCAATCTTGATAAGGTATTTCCTAGACAAAAGGGTGGGTTTTCCAGTGATAAATCAATGGAAGCAAGTGAATTGGAGGCCTTATGATTTGCAGGACATGTTGATGAATAGTGATGACATGTTTTTCTTTAAATTCTCTTGCAAAGATGTTGTGATAGAGATCTTTTAAGATGGACCTTAAGATGTACAAAACAAGTCACTACTACTTCAAGCATGGAGGATGGGGATGAACATAGAAAAAATAAAATAAAAGAATATTCCAATATAGGTATGCATTCATAAAGTGCCTTTGGAGTATTGGACTATAAGTGGTTCAAGATATCTTGCAAGTTACATTAGCAAACTTATTTGCAAAGATCAAGCCACTGTAGAGATATTATGTCCTAGTAAGCTCTATGACTTATTTACCTAATACAATTCCTATTTTCAAACTCAATGAATAGTTTGATACTGTGGAGGATACATTGAAATTTACATATGATTAGAAATCAAAGCAACTAAACTCTAAAATGGAATGGCAACCTATTAATAATAATGACGATGATGATGACGATGATGATGATAAGACAAATACTAAAAATGTAAAATGTTGAAACTCACGTTGATCCTTTTAATTCAATTGATGAGAGTGAAAATAGAAATGATCACATTTACATATGGAAAAACAATGTGTAAATAATGTAAGTAAGATAGATAATAATTTTTTCTACATTTGTGATCCATGAAACTGATAAAAAAAATAGTTAAGAAAACCAAAAGAGAATTAGAAAACTTCTATCATTGCCGTGAATGATAAAGGCTTTAAAGTTATAATGAAAACGAAGGTCCAATAGGAAAAAAAACATCCTGCTTCTTATGCTAAATCATCAATATTATAACATTGAATACCAAAAGAGTCAAAGCTCTTTCCGAAAAAAATGCTTAATGCTTTATTTTGGAGCATAATTAAAACACCTAATCCATTATCAAGTTAAATAAAATCCTTTGTAGTTGCTGCAATCTTATTGGAAAAAGGTCACTAACTGCTCTCATCATCCGAATGGAAGAATCTTAGTTTACTACAATGGCTAATTAGTGGAAGTATCGACTACTAGTAGCCCAAATCAAGTGATTTACGTTGAAGTTATGTGTAAAGTCTATAAGAAATCCCATGTCATTTCATTTATTTAGGCTCACAATAATGCATGTCAAAGGTCTCAACATTGGGAAGAACTCAGAAGGCTAACAAGTAACATCTAAAGGCCTTAGCTACTAACTGGTGATTTTAATAGCATCATCATGTTTGAATACGTAGAAGGAGTGAATTATTCCAAATAGCCTTATTCTGAGCTAAGAAAATGTCTCACTGACATTTACATTTCTAATATTCCTCAAAGTGGCAACTTCTTTACTTGGACCAACAAACAAAAGGGTGCAAAATTTATCAAGAAAAAGATAGATTGTAGCCTAACCAATTTGGAGTGGTTGCAAGACTTTCCAAACTACTTTTCCATGTTCCATACATCCAGCATGTCTGTAAGTATTAAGGCTCCCTCGGATTTAACAATTTACTAACTAGCTTGGAAAGTTTTGATGAAATCAATTGGAAGGGCATTAAAGCTGAGGTATGTGGCACTAAACAAATCATTTATGTCACAAAAATGAAGATCATTCAAAGTCTCCTCAAACAATTCCACAAAAAAATGATGGGAAACACTCAAAATTTATTGTTAATTGCTAAAGCAATTTTGTATTCAATTCAAGTTAAGATAAATAATAAAATGATCAGTTTCCTCTGATTTTTTATTTGGTTTTTACTTTTAACCATTAGGAATGAAAACTAGCTAGTTAAATAATAAACTGGCAAGTGTCCTCTGAACCATTAACCGAATGCATCTTTGTCTTTGTCTCCTTTTATGCCCAAACACTAGATCTGTATAGAAAGATGAGAGCTTTATGTGATTAGTACCTGAGAAATTAACATATTGTAGTGAAAATCAATCTAGAAACAAGATTGAGCAAATGGGTAGTTGAATTTGGCACCAAAAATCATTAAGAAAAAAGCTCGAAACAATTAAAGAGATTTCTTGGAGTACTAAATGCAATCTTCATTCTAATGGACCATGGAAGAGGGAGAATTGAGTAAGAACAACAATCCACAACAACTTAGCTTTCACCACCATCTTCAACAACACTCCATCTCTATAAAATGATGATTGATGTTAACTAAATCTCATAACAAAAAAAATGAAGAATCCAAAATCCACATTATCTTCAATGAAATGAGAGGTATAGATGGCGGAAACAGAAAGATTCCTTAGTGGGGATGATGAGTTCATGGTTGAAGTGGAGCTTGTTGCTTGGCTATGGGAGAGAAAAAAGAAAGGAGGTTTGAATGACTATTAGAGGTGTGGTGAAACTAGGTTGCAAATGATTTTGATAAAAATCAAAACTTTGAATCTTCTCTGAGAAAAAGTTGATGGGACATGTAAAGAGGGAAATAAAGAAAGATCACTTGACGTTACATCCATAAGTAATAGTTTTCCTCTCTTTTTTCTTTCCTTTTACATTTATTTGTGTTCGCTTGATTTAAATTTTTATTTTCAATTAAAATAAAACTCTTTGATAATTTTAATTACAAAATGTTGACAAAATTTCAATTACACACCATATAAACATCAACAGACTAATAAAATATAACTAAAATTATAATTTAATTTCATTCTTAAATTTGACTTGAAATAAGTTAATTCAATTAATTAAAATTTTAAATTTTAATTTGTTTCAAATTTAGTTTGATATGAATTTAAAAATTAAACTAGATCATTATATAAGTAGCATTTGATTAGTTTATATATAATATTTACGTCATATGCATTTTAACATTATTTTTAAATGAAATTTAAAAAAGGATTGTTATAAAAAATAAAAATTATTTGAGTGCAGTAGAAGAGTTAATGTAAATATTTTAGATGAAATTGTAGTTTACGAATCTTTAGATAGCGTTGGAGAATTTGAAATTTTTGACGATGATAAGACATAATCTCCTTTAGAAATATATTTTTGATTTTTATTATTTTTAAAGTTTTATATTAGACTCAAACTTAGTTAAATTATTAGATTTGATTTAATATTATTTCATTATATAAAAGTAGACATTGCTATATTTTATTTCAATAAAATATTTTATTTTTAATCACTCTTATAATTTTTACTTCTTTTTATTATATACCGATTTTATACTGGTTTAATATCAGTTGAACCTTTAAACTTTAAAACTTTGCTTTGACAAGTTTAATATCCAGTCTAATTTTTAAAACATTATATTTAACTGTCCATTAGCACCCAATTTAAATTTGGGTTATCAAGGCATCCGTTTACCTCCAATTTAACTTCATGTCCTTGCTCAGTGTAAGGTACATATGGTATCCTAGGAAGATTACCTGTATTGTAACCGATTGGGCCTCTAACTATAGAAGATGTACTAGGTTGTTCTTGCTACATATAGTTTTTGTCAACTGTTGTTGCAAATGACATTACATGCTTCTTTTACTTCTTGTATGTTTTGGCCTCATCTCTTTTTTTATCAACTGTGTAACTATTTATCCATCTTTCAACATCATATTTTTTTTCTTCCATTTTGATATCTCCTCTTTCAAACATTTCTTGTTCTAACTCTAATAACTCTTTATCTTTTAAAGATAATCCTTCAAATTTATAGATGACAAGAATTTTATAACTTTCTTCAAAGTCTACTCGATTCATTTCAAGACATCTCATTTCTGGTTCTTCTTCATCAGTGCCATTGATTGATGTTCCTATGGCTATTGCTGGAACATATTTTGAAAATCGCGAAGAAGTTTTTCATAAGAATTCGTAAATAAAGTTTCTGTTTCAGGAGTTATTACAGATTCTGAGGATTCCATAAACTTTTCAAGATTCCGTTGCATTCCTGCATAAAGCTCTTTTGATATTTCTAGAGGAGATCGATAAACTTTATAGATTTGGAAGAAATTGTTGCAATACGTTTTTCGATATTCAGGACAGTTATGAGAAGATGAATCCATCTCTTTTCCTAGAAATCCTATGCAAAGGAGGAGATTGGCTTGTCCAATGAAGTTTACGTACCCAATTGTTTGAATTCTAGTACGAATGAACTGTTGAAAGTTAGATGGGGAAAGGATGGAATCAGGAGAGATATAAGGGCATTTCTGAGCCATCTCTATTTTGGAGGAAACACACTATTTTGATGTAGAAAAAGACTCCAACACGACTTTATATTGCCCTCCATTTTGGAGGAGTGCTACAGTGCGACACCAAATTTGGTGTAGCATACATGAATATTAATAGTCAAGCAGTAGTACTAAATAAACAAAATACAAGCAAAATATAATTAATTACTAATACAAAATCGAAAAAATTAATAATCAAGTAGATTGGATCTATCTATACTAATATTATCTTTTACTTTTTTTATGTAATGAATGTTCTATGTTTTTTTTAATGTTAAAATTTTTTTGATTTATGAAATTCAATAAAATTTAATGTTTGATATTACATAATTATATTGTCATTTACTATGATTAAATAATATAAAATAGTGCAATATATCTCATATATTATTTCATTTAGTATTATTAAATAACAAATGATAGTTTAATTGAAATTTTATTATTTATTATTTATTAACATAAAAATATAACAACAATAATATTGTGAATAAAAATATATGCGTAAAAGAAAAGTTGGATTAAATTTATAAAGTAATTTTAATAATCATTAATGAAAGGTAAAAAAGAATATGCCGAGAATATTCCTTTTTACTTTGAAAAATAGAGTTGTAGATTAAAGTGCAAAACACTGCAGCATCTCTAAAATAGAGGAAACTTAGTCTATTTTTGAAGAAATGGGCTGGAGATGGCCTAAAACAATCCTTGGCTTTTGGAAAGATCAACTTCTATTGATCCTCACAAACATTGTTTAATATCTGGTAATCATTCATCCATAATTGTGATTAGTGCCTTTCCTCCTAATCCTTTCCTTGTCAAGCCTTTGACTCCAATGGCTATTAATCCAGTGTGTATTAATTTATATTATGCTGTAATTTGACAACTAATTGCCTATCAATGAGAGGCAAATTAATGACTTCTTGATCTCCACATTTGATCATTTCTTCTCACAAGTGTTTAATAGACCTGTTTTAATCAAGGAACTAGTTTGTAGAGTTTGCAAGGGTTTATAAGTTGTAGAACTTGCTTGTGGAAATTATCAATGTGGTCATTAACACCTATGACTTCTTCTATATGACTAAGAACATTTTTTCTTTTAGCTGGAAAAACTCGATTGATAACAAAAGTACTCAATTGGCTTCTTCTACATGACTAAGAACATTTTTTCTTTTAGCTGGAAAAACTCGATTGATATCAAAAGTACTCAATTCCATCAATGTGCATTGGGCACCTCATATGGCTTTTCCTCAAGCTACGATCAAAATAGTCGATAGAACTTTCAAAAGAAGTTCCTGTAGTATAGAAATTAGGAGTGGGTAAAAAACTCGAAAAATCGAACCGACCCGCAAAATCGAAGAAACCGAGCGAAACGGGTTGGTGTGTAGAGTGATGCAATGGTCGGTTCGGTTTTGGATATTGAAAACCGACTATATCGATTTGGGTGTGGTGTAGGCAAAATTTTTTACCAAACCAACCCGAACCAAACCAATCAAGTAAAAATAAAAAAAGTTTGTATTTTTTTATACTTCTAACTCTAGGTTTATAAGGTAAGTTTGTAACTTTGAAAGTATGGCAATCACCCAATAGGTCCTAAAATGAAATAAAAATGTTTGACATATACTAAAATTGGCCCAAATTTTAAGGCCCAAGATTAGGACCCAACCCGATTGAAGTAACCGAACTGAACCGAACCACAAGACACACCGAAAATTCGGTTTCATCTTACATTCGGTTTGGTTTGATTTTCTTGTGTCACAAAACTGATTACTCGGTTCGGTCTGAAAACCGACCGAATCGAACCGTGCCCACTCCTAATAGAAATAAAGCAGAAGAGTATGAGGCTCCTATCAAATGAGATGAGGTCTGTAACTCCAACAGGTGAACGAATACTACATCAATGAGAGAAGCTTATGGAAGTTAAATTGTCAGAGAGTGCTTTTACTAATATGAAAACCATTTTCAAAATCAGGAGCAGGATAAGGTCACAGATATTTATGAAGGTTGCTAATGGAGTCAGTACCTTCTTCTGGTATGATAAGTGGCTTTCTGCCGGACCTTTGGAAAATATTAAAGCGCTCAATCCTATGAGAGACATCATTCATGAATACTAAAATGTGGCAATGGCTCTTAAGCACAAGGCTGATATTCTTCTCAAAATTTCTATTCCTATCCTGTCTAATGAGATTAGTAACATTGTTATGTATGGAGGCAAAGAAGACACCAACTGTTGGTTACCATCCACCAATGGTAACTCACCAATCTGAATTGCAAAGAGATTCTTTCAAGGGCATCTCAATAGTGTTCCTTGGTATGAAATTGTGTGGTGCAAATTTATGCTACCTAGAGCTTCGATAACATTATGGAGAGTTGACAAAATCAAATTGCCCACCATTGACAAGCTAAATAAGTATTTGCCTATCCCAAACTAGTTTGTGTTATGCAAAAGTGACCAGGAGGGCATATCATATCTATTTTTCAAATGCCAGTTTACTAATGCACCTAGAAGATGATCTTACAGAGATTTTCTCTTGTGGATTCTCCCACCGAATGGCTACAGGTTATTTTAGGTATTCTAATATGTCACACAATAAGAAA
The DNA here is from genome assembly GCA_027563915.1 of Erythroxylum rotundifolium. Classification (NCBI taxonomy): domain Eukaryota; kingdom Viridiplantae; phylum Streptophyta; class Magnoliopsida; order Malpighiales; family Erythroxylaceae; genus Erythroxylum; species Erythroxylum rotundifolium. The sequence continues at coordinate 16,218,431 of JAOSBO010000003.1, forward strand.
GCTAGTAGATCTTGTTTCTATATTGATTTGTCTTATCTACTTCATGCCATTTGGGATGAAAGAAATATAAGAAATTTTGATAACATTAAATGATGAATGGATACCTTTTCTAGAGACCTGTTCAATTCAATCAAACTACACGTAAACCTGTTTGGTGACAATATCCAATTAACCTCTAATATAATCAGTTAGTGGTGATAATACCTATCCTGTGTGGAACTACGTGTTGTATTTGTTGTGGTGTTTTTCTTTTTCTATTTTGGATATCCCCATCGGACGATGATGGGCCTGTGTATGATTTTGTAACCACTAATTAAGATGTTTTGCCTTTCATGGCTTAATTTAATTTCATATTTTCTAAAAACTGTTACAACGAGTTTTAATTTGTCGTAAGAAATTGTAATAGTGCAGATTGGAGCTACCAAAGCATACTAACATTAGTCATTGCAATCTGAAATCTATGTTCGGCCCCTTCTATGCTTACCTACATATCTCGTGTATGCATTCTTCATCCTTGCTTCCAAAAGGAAGTGGATAATTAACTAACGCCAGTAACATAACCAACATGAATAATTTAGGACTTTTAGCGGATATAACTGATGGGTAAGCAGAGATGTTGTACTTGTTTAAATGATATTTTAAAGTATGAAAAATAGAAATATTCAGACTTATGAATCCATATATCGAAAAGATATTCAAGACATCATATGAAGCGCCAAAGCTTATTCAAAAATTCCCCAACATGATTTGATTTTCCAATACACCAGTGTGTCTCCTAATTACAGCATCCACCCTTTTCTCGTATCTATTAGACTAATGAACACAATTGATGCAGGAGCATCCAACTAACATCTGCCTAAATATTCTTACTATACTTTCCTATTAAGTTGGAGTTCTTTTGCTACACATCTAATAGCAGATGATGGCCAAGGTTTTTCGACCTTAAGACTTTTTTGTTTCCCCATTTTGGCTAGGATTTGTGATAACACTTCAGCCAAATACATGATCAACATGTTACGTTGAAAGTTGAAAAATCTAAGATTGAAAGACCTGATTGTCAATCCTTAATCCACAATTTGGTGTGTATGATCACATCATGGGCTTTACTGTTTTTATCCATATCCTCGTCTTCCAAGCTTATATTATTACTTATATATCACCTTGAACAAAAATCTCAAATCAATCCACATTCATGTCTTTAAACGCAAACTAACAAATTAAAGGGCAAGCTGGAAGCGCAATGCATGGATGTAGCCCATTGTGAGATTCCTCAGAAAATGCCAACAATAGCTTCTAAATTGTGATAATATGAAGTTCAATCCCTTAGAGCCAAAAGCCAATTCTAATTTCTAAATTAAGTTAAACCAGTGTATATGATCCCTCAATGTTTCAGGAGCTTTTTGTTTCCATATTATTTTGATGCATTACTCATTCTAATCAACCAGCACTAGGTCACATAACAGAAAAGAATATGATGGGGGACTTTTTCAGAAATTCTACAACCAGCTTCCCTGACTTGTATTACAAGGCAACAATATTCGCATCCTTCCACCACGTGGATAAACAGGAAGAGGGGGGAGAGAGAGAGAGAGAAATCATTTAATGGCCTGATGGTAAAATCTCTTTCAAAAACTTGGAAAAAGAAGAAAATTTTGGCATTAAATCTCCATAAACCGCTATAAACTTGAAAAGAGAAAGAAATAGACAATTCTATGTAAAAGAAAAATGTTCAAAAATTTTAGAAAAGTAAAGTTATTCTCTTGATGCCCACTGACTACATGGCCTGAATTGATGATTCAGACATAACTATCCAATGCAATAGTTTTATAAGAAATAGTCACCTCTAATTAAACTATTTGTTCAATATGCCACACAAAGTGTTATTGCAGGATTTAAGGACTATATATATGATCAGGCAGGCAAAAAGCATTGTACTGACAGAACCATATGTCTTCATATATTTCTTAGAAATATTTGGATGACAAGGACTTACCTGGAGTCTCGTTTCGCAACCCACAATGGGTTTGTCACTGTCTTTGTGGCCATTCCAGCACCTGCAGCAGCTACCATGTTTGGCCTGATTGAGAGTTGGTTACTGTCATTCCCTGTCACATAACGGCAAAGACGTTGAGAACCTTTCAGAAAGAGATACCAAATAAAATCTGAAACTTCCATAGGTCAGAAACAAACTTGATGTTACAAATTATCCAAGTCAACACAAAGCTGCTGAGTATTTTTACAAACGATAGAAACTGCAAAAACCAACCATGTGAAAGGAGCGGGCCTTCAAGCTGCTCATAAACTGTGAAATACACCTATAAATGAAATCAGCACATTTGTCACTAGGAAAAATTTGAAGAATGTACAAGAGAATAGTTTTCTTTCTTTTTTTACAAAAGGAAACATGACCTAAGAGAGTTCTACAAATTAATTCCAGAGATAAGGACGCCCTGAATATGTAAATGACCTTTAAAGGGACGGCTAGAGCATATAATATTGAAAGGTGTATTCTAAAGTCAGAACTAGTTTCCAGTTTTTTAGTCTTTCTGCTCTCCCACATTACAGGCAGTTTAAGTCTTCCATCAAAACCTTTCCACACATGGTAACAAAAGGTCCAGATTTATCAATTACATGTCTCATTTAGCCAAAAATAAACACCAAAGAGACTAAGTGAATGGATAATAGCATGCATGTGATGAGCAAACCTGGATTATTGCGAGAAAAGGAAGGGAATACAGCAGCCATAGATGTGATTATAGACTTACTATTTAGATAGAAGCTACAAAACTAATCAGTAACCACTCTTGTGAACATCAAAAGCCAAATACATTTTACTATAACTAACGCGAGCCTCTTAACAAATAGCCATACATAAGAATCGTTTATTCCATATCGAGTAACTTAAGAAATAATATCATTTCATCTTCACAGCTCCACCTTCGAAAATGTCATCACCATGTTATGGTCGGTCCTTTCAAGCAGAACAGGAGATAATACTCCAATGCTTCACTATCTTCATATGAAGCAACTATGCTCGTTAGTTAAGACGGACATTAGACAAATAAACAGACGCTACTCCTTAAAACCGCCAGCCCATAAACCGGAGATGCTATCATTTAAATTAATCACTTAGTAGTAGCTACCAATAGGCATAATTTCCTAAAGCATAGAATGAAAAATACCAAAACATGAATTGGCACTTCTTGAAATTTAAGTTGGATTGAGAATGAGGAGGATTACTCATTCTCAACCTTATATACTATTGTTAGATGTTATCTCTTTTCGATGTAGGATTTATTATCCTAATACTCCCCCTCACATGCAACCTCTTTTTGGGATTTGTCAAGTGAATTATTTAGGGTTTGGGCTCAGGATCTTTGTTGGGTCATTAGGCCTTATAGGCTTTGATACCATCTTAAGTGACTATTTCACCACAATAGCTTAAGTTGTTGTATGAGGCCAGCTCAATTGGTTTTATATATTCTCTAACGCACCCACTCAAGTGAAAGCCCTTTAGAATTGAAACTTACATAGGCCTACTCTACCTTATGCTTAATTTAATTAGATGAGAAATACGTGTGGGTGGTCAGATTCGAATTCGAGACCACTTGATCATAGAGGCTTTGATACCATGTTAAGCGACTATTTCATCACAACTGGTCTTGAGTTCGAATCCTACCATATGTGTCCTGTTGTGATGAAATGGTCACTTAAGATGGTATCAAAGCCTATAAGGCCCAGCGACGTAGCAAAGATCCTAGAGCTAAAAAACCCAAAATAATTCACTTGACAAATCCTAAAAAGATGTTGCAAGTGAGGGGGAGTATTGGGATAATAAATCCCACTTTGAAAAGAAACAACATCTAACAATAGCATATAAGGTTGAGAATAAGCAATCCTCCTTAAGGCTTAAGTCTTTTGGATCGACCTCATTCTCAACCCAACTTAAGTTTCAAGAGCACTTTAGGTAGGCATTTACAAAGGTTTTCTTAGAAATCAAACTTACACAAAAGTCGTAATTACTTCTTTGCACGACAACCTCACTTAGATCTATTTATGTATCGTCAACCAACTAATTTATTTTCGAATACCTCACGACTCTTGCAGTATTTAACTTTCACACTCAAAAAAGAATATTACAAAAACAATAAGTAATCAAATGAAACAATAAACATACAAGAGCTAAAATTAAAAGCAACTTATATTACTTCCCCAAAATTATCCAAATGAATGTTCTCTCCCAATGTGTTCTCTTTCCTATTTTTTCTATTTTCGGGAGTAAGATTCAAATAAGGTATTTATAAGCATCTCTAGCTTTACCAATCAAAATTATAATTACACTGAATAAATTAGATCATCTCTATCCTTATCATATTATGACACCCCAACCACTAAGATAACACCCTCATCTCAATATAACTCTATCATGTAGGATTTAGTTACATTATAACTAACAAGATAATTGATCACGTTTAATTAGGAAAGATACATCCATATCTATACAGAACTCCACTATCTTCAATTTTCCCGCATAATCTTTATCTTTTAGAGCTGATATATATCTACTATAATCTTATCTGCCATATCATCGAAGATTTCTCTTTAATCTCTATTTATTTATGATGAGTCATTTAAGCCTCAAACCTTTCATAACATACTGGTCTAGTCTAATTTTTACCCATGTCAAGTCCATTAGTCATAGTCCATCTATTAGAGCACACACTAAGTCCTTAGAGCTCTCATATGTCTCCTTTATACATGTGATCCAGCTAATCTTCAACTCAAGGTCCATCTCAAGCTATGTTTTAGTCTCACATTTGAATTTTGCGTGGCGTGAATATTTCTGCTAATATACACCAAGGCTTGCCAACACTCACTTGATTTCATAATTTAGATTCAGAATCTAACAAGTCACCCCCACTAGAAGAACTTGACACTCTTGTCGAAATAATCCATAGGTACTCCTCCAAATATGGTTCCCTCAAATACTCCTTAGTCATTAGCACATTTTCAACATTTCATTTTTCTTCTTCATTGAGTTTGTCCTTTTTTTTGTTTGGAGCTCCTTTATAAGACCCATTGTGCCTAACAAAGTATAATTATTATGGTAGATTTCTTCCATTAAGTCATCCTCTCCTTCGTCTTAATCCTTCATGACCATGAAATTTATTTGCTCTTCACACATCTTTTTTTCTTGGGCATTTACAAGTAAAATGTGTCATTTCACAAATGAAACAAGGAATTTCTCGTTTTGTTTGTTTCTTGGAATTGTATTGAGAAGGTTAACATACCTTCTCCTTGCCTTTCTCTAAGCCTTTATATTTCTCACCATTCTTCTTGCCCTTATTCCTAGTTTGAAGTAGTGGCATTTGGAGATCCACCGAGAAATCCACAACCACTTTCATGCTTAGGAAGTCTTTTACGTTCTACTTTAAAGCTCTATATATGTCCACCTTGCAAGCTACTTACAAAATTAAACAACTTATCTTCCTTAAAAATGTTCTGCATATCCAACATCAAAGATGTAATTTATTTGTCATACTCCTACACCGAGTTGTCTTGCTTTAAACACTTTCAAGCATCTAGTAGCATGTCGTAACACTACGTAAAATAACTAAACTTAAAACTATAGCTAGTGATAAGTTTAAGTCGATCACAAGGGGGAGGTTGGTTTAATTCAAACAAAAAAATAAAGTGAAATTAAACTAACAAAAGTAAATTAAAGAAAACAATTAAAAAGTGGTAAAAGTGATTAATAGATTTGGAGTTCGTTCCTATCAGTTTAATCTCATTCTACACACGAATAAGCATACTACATTGTCTTGTTATTCTCATACCTCTTCTAGCAACTATTAATCATAGGTTAACAATAAGCTTTATTAACCCCAATTTTTCCCTAGGTTGTATTAATTAAAACAAGCTTTTTAACCAATCCTAGGTACCGAAGAACCTAGAATAAGCTCTCTAGATTTAATAGGACAGTCGCATTATGAACTATGAAAACAAACTAATTTAGGCAACAACCACACAAGCTCGATTCATTTAACCTAGGTCATGTTATCCCTATTGATTCCAAATAATTAGTTGCCACAAATGAATCCAAACACAACTATTACATATTGTATTTAAGATTCTAGCAATGAGTTTAGATAAAAACAATCTAATAGAGCATTAAGATCATTCTTACACAACATTCAATTCAATAAACAAAGATAATATAAACAATCCTAAAAAGGAATGAACATAATAAACAAATGTTCAAAATGTGTCTTTGGCTTCAATTTCACCTCGGAATCGGAATGTGGAGGCCTAACCCTCTATAGGTCATCAAAGAATACATGCTTTGCCCCTCATTTTCTCCTAAAACCGATCCATGTTATATTTTGCCATTCAAATGTCATTTTATATTAAAAATTAAGGATTTAGGTAGTCACACAGTTGGATACACAATTATGTATCCAACTGTTTATGTCATAAAATGTGGCCAATTTGTGAACTTACACGACCGTGTATCTTCCATATCATCTTCAAAGCTTTACTTTCTTGCATTTTCTTTTCCCATCTTCACCCAATCTGTCTCCTTCTTGTTCCAAAATGACAATTGAGTTTGAATATTAAAAGTATGACTCAAAGAATGTGTTTTAAACTCACTTTAGCTCTATTTTTTTCAAGTTGTACCTAAAACCAAATATGAACCAAAATGAGTTTCTTAAACATTTCATAGCATTAATCACTAAGTGTTATGAAATAAATATATAATCAATTAAGCATATATCAATTTCCCCTGTACTTAGCTTTAGACCAACATCAAGCAAAACGATAACATCAAAGTCACAAACCAAAAAATTACTCATTATGGGTGATTTTTCTTAATTTTATCAAATTTATATCATAAATAGCATTTGTTTGTGTCATTTATACATATCAATTTTCATTTACTCAATGTTTTATGAAACAGTTTCGTGAATTCAATAAAAATGCTTAAATTTAAATGTACAATAGTTCAATTAAAAAATGGAGTAAAGATTCTTGAATAAAAATTAAGTAAATAATTTTCAAATATATTGTAGTATTTTAGTGTACAATCTCTCATACATACCATGAAACTACAGTACAAGTCCTCGAGGGATGTATTGGATAATGCAATTTTTAAATTAAAAATTTGAAGTCACGAGTAGGTAGGATATAGCAATTTGAAATTAGTATGGTAGGCCCAAAAGAGCATTAAGAAGTGGTTGGTTGTTCCTTATTTATGGAATAGGAAGAGGAAGCATAAAGGGTCTGCCTAGCACATGATCGCAATCTGCAGTGCTCTGTTCTCACAATCTCAATTCTGCGCTCTTTGATTTAAAAACCTACGAGTCAATGGAGAAATATGTTCACAGGATAACTAAGATGAGGAATCCAGTACACCTACCAGGCTAGGTAATACAATTAGGATTTGAAAATTCCTTGTTTCTCTTTTTTCCAAGCAAGAATAAAATTTTCTAAACCCTGAATGTTCTAATTAGATTAATTGAGTATGATGTTTTATCTGGATTCCAATAATTAGCTAATTCTACTATGTTATTAATATTAATATATAGGGTGAGCAATTGTAGTATAGAAAGTAGATAAGACAACGGCAGTGTACTGTATAATTCCAAAAGTATAGAAAATGATTGTGAAGTTAAGTTGTTTTTAATTTACATGCACATCTACTTCTAGCCATGTGCTTGCTTGCACACAAGAATTTGTACCAGCCTATGAGATTGTACAAACACACGCTTGCTGCTATGACTTCATTCATTATTTGGATGTTGGTTTGTTTTGGGGGAACTTTTGATAAACTATTAAAATAAAGAAAGTTTGTATTCATCAACTTCTGCCATATATCTACATTTTCATCAACTTCTACCATATATCTACATTTTCATTTATAGAGTACGTAATTGATGTCTATTCTTTTAAATCTTACCTTATTCGTTTTTATTGACTAGCAATTGATTTATAATTTATATTTAAAAACAATTTTTCAAATGTCAATTTACTCTAGCTAGAGTTTTTTTAAAATCACTAATAATTAAGAATAATAGAATATTCCCTCTAACTACTTTATAATGACGAATCCTTTATTGACTTACTCAACGATCTCTAAATGATTCATATTATATTCAAGTACTACTGATTGAAATAATTTAATAATCTCACGTCTAAATATTAATTATGTAACTATTATAATGAGAAAATTCACAAATACATAAGTAATACTATATTTGGGATCCTAATAATCGGGTCAGTTCAATAAAATTATTCTCTAATAAGCACTTATACATTTGTTTAAATATCTTTATACTTTAATTGGTAAGATTAGTTACTTTCTTCGTAAGAAATAAATTAAATGTGCATTAATTTTACGGCTACTTCAATATCTTATCTTGATAAACCTACAAACAGAAATAGTTTAGGAATAATATATATATATATATATATTTTATATATATATATATAATATACACAAATTGAATCTCATAATTATGATCTTGTCATAATTTCAATTGTAAAGAAATTATTACAAAAAGTTTTCCTTTAGTTTTAAAATATCAAATATAATTAACAAAAATACATAAAGATGAATAGTACCTTTAATTAGTTATATCACAAAATTTAAACCAACCAATTAACAATAAGGTATACATAAACAATCTCCCACTTATACCAAGTTAATCACTTAAGTATCTTAGGCCAAATTCCTATATGATAATTAGGGTAATGTTAGGACAGTGGTTTACTAAGAGAATTATAAAAATTTTCTATAGTAAATACTTGCTTAAATCTTACATCCCTCTTCTTAACTATCATCATAATTAAGAGAAGTTGTCTAAATACATATTCAAATCGTTAATGAGAACTTAACTCCTTTAACAAGCACAATGGCTCTAATATTCTAAAATACATTATTGTTTCAACAATGCAATGAATTATATTAAGTTTATTAAAGAACTTATTTGTCCAGATAATCATTTATATTAAATGAAAATTTTATTATGACTTTATTAACAATAAATGCTATATTGGAACCATTATAATTTCTAAATAAGATTACTCTAAGGCCCCGTTTGGTTGACGGGAAAGTAAAGTAAATTTGGAATCTGATTCTTCAGAAAATGAATCTATGGAAAGTAAAG
>JAOSBO010000003.1:16272072-16295834 GCA_027563915.1 Erythroxylum rotundifolium
TTGTTTCCACTTTACAAAAACAAATAACAGAAATAGCTTCATTTACTCAAAGGTTCTTCCTTTCCTCTCCGCACTACAATGGATTCATTCATTAATAGTTGTAGTTGGAATTTTCCAGACAACCTTAGACGTTTGTAACCCCATTACAACTTACTTTCCTTTATCATTACAGACCAACTCGTAAACTAACAAACAAAGTCATTCGAGATATTAAGGGTGAGGAAGCCTGAGATCTTTTGGCATAGAATCATTTGGCACATAAAATGATTTTACCAAGAATATCCTTTCTCTTATGGCTCACTATACAAAACAGGTTGAATAAAGCTGATTGGATTAGATATTTGAGCATCAATCCCATGTGCCCGTTCTGTCAAAACCAGGAAAAATCTATTGATCATTTATGTTTTACTTGTGAAGTGACTATTAGGATATGGAGAGCTATTCTCATGTGCAGCGGTTATCTTATCCAAGATTTGATGTTATTCATTGGTTATCATCTCAGTTAGCAACTAAGATCTCATCCCACATAATAATGGTTAGTATGTGTGTCCAATCTATATGGAAAGAGAGACATGCTAGGCGGTTTGAATCCAAGTCCAAGCCTATAGACATTCTTATCTTTGAAGTTCTAGATAACATCAGAGAACTTACGGCGCTACATAACATTCCCACCAATAACAACATTCTCTAATCTTTTTCTTTTTATTATGATATGTTGTTTAGCTAAATAGTATCTAATGTATTCATGGCTTTAAAGGATATCCCCCTAGACATGTTGTAAGACCTTAACTATTTTTACCTTTAATTACATTTTCTTTCTTTTTTCAAAAACAAATCAAGCTTGAAGCTATAAATAAACCATGCCACATACCTAGGCAATTAGGGCTCTCTTGTGTTCAAGAAAAAGAACACTTCACCATTGATAAAAGAGAAGATGCAAAGATTTTTATCATATGAAGGAGAAGACTCTAAGCTTTGGATAATCATCAACGTTGCGAGAGAGTAGGATTAGGACTTAATGAATTTTTAATCGGGTTGTTAAGAAATGCTGGGGAATTTAGAAAATTTGGGAATTAGAATTCTTCAGACATTTTCAATTTTTATAATTTTTAATCATATTATAATTAATTTAAATAGTTCATTATAGTTATTTTTAATAAAAATTAAAAGATTAACTTAAATCTAGCACATGGGATTCATTGTATTATGTGAGATTTGAAGTATAAAAAATATGTTATCTCAGTACTAATATGGACCTAATGATGCCTAATTCTTTTTTTATAAATTTGATATCTATTTTAAATGTTTGGTAAATATTAAGATTTATTTTTAATGCTTTGAGACACTTGGGTTTAAAGTTATATTTTAATAAAAATATTATAGACTGGTTTATACTTTTTGTCAAATAAAAAAAAAGGCTTTAGATACTGGGCTTTAGGGGCCCAACGGAATTGCGATGACACGTATATGTATTTAACAGAATGATCTATCGGAACTTTTGCTCCGGTCCAGTGTCAGTGTTATTGTGATTTGATAATGAAAGTGAACTGTGGTGATCCTACAAGAAATTACAGATGTCGTGTGGAGCTGAGAAAACATTTATGTTGCGCCTGGTGTTTCTCTTCCTTATTTGGGCACTCTTTGCTTACAAATTAATAAAGAACAGCATAAAAAGTTAATCCAATCCTATTCTGTGTTGAAATGCATGACTTGAGGTGCAAACTTCAAAAGCCTTTCGAGAGTAGTAGGCAGGAATTTTCTGGCAAACAAGACACAAGTGTTGGTCACTTCCCCGTTATAGACGCACTTACGCCCACTCCTCAGTTTTTTCAGGAAATCGGCGTTGATCTCGTTCCTCACAAACCGAGCAGGATGTGGCCCACCTTTAGACCAGTCCACCCACGTCAAGCTCCGGTTGGAATTCCTCTTCCCATGTTTAATACTTACAAACGTTGGTATGTAATGTTCGTCAGCGTAACATGAGCCTTTGCAGTACCTTTTGAAGACATTAAAGAATTTCTCGTCCGACACAACTTCGATGGCCAGTTCTCGATCCATTTCAAACCACTGTGACCCTTTTCTCCACTGTCTCAGCGTGATTTCTGGCCTCATTTTGCTGTTGTATCGACCGCGACCCACTGGACTGTTTAGATCATAGACTTCTACGAAAGTTTCGGTTGAGTTGATTAGGTAAGAGTAGACAGTGGGGAAGTTGAAGAGAGGGATGCATGATTCTGAGAGCAGAATGAAGCGTTGGTTGGAGATGTCAAGGAGTGCATTTGCCAGTAGGCGTCTCTCGGCTTCCACCATATTCACATCTCCCCATTTAACTTCCTGCATTTGTCACGCCAATCGTAATTAGCTAAACTATATGAGAATTTGCAGAGAATATCTAGTAAAAGAGACTTGTCTATAACAATTTTGATAATGAGGATGACCGACAACGGGCATTCCTATTTTCATCTGTGGCTTTAGTAGAAAGAGTTTTAGAAAAAGTAGAATTTCTCGACGACTTTACATTTAACTATTTTGTACACTTGTGAGTATGAGCCATGTTCTTCCCTGGTTTGGAACAGATAAACTTAAGTAACCAATCCAGTGTACCATGTGGAGCCAAAAAGGAGGAGCTTTTCTTCCGTCTCTGCCTTGAATTCGCTTATTTGGGTCTTTGAACTTGAAAATAGCAAGAGCGACACGTATTTGGGTCTTTGAACTTGAAAATAGCAAGAGCGATACGTCTTTGATGCCCATTACTCATCAACGACTGTTCAATGTGCATGTTGGTTTCACCTAATTCTGTTGGCATTAATTCACTACTAAAAAATGTGGCTTATTGATGATTGATTGCCTTTGCACCTTCTTGGCTAAATTCCAATCGCCGATTTTCTATTTGCTCACTGATGATTGCCTTTGCAACATCTCACCTAGTACCCCATTGGAGACGCATCTCCGTTGCGTTGAGTGATCATATATATATATATATAGACATTATTGAGAAACTCCACGTAAGGATTCTAACAAAAATGTAAAACGTACGCAATCTACTTAGCCTGTCCAACCAACAATTGTAAAATTACATGGCAAGATGGTACTTGTCCTTTTTAAAAACATCTAGCCATGCAGTGCCAGTGGGCATCAATATTAAACCCCATGAGCAAAGATGCTGGAGTCAAAATCATGCCCCAGATGATACCGAATTATAACTTCTCCTAATAGTAATTTCCAAAGGTCATTGAAAAGAAAACAAAATGTGAAAGAGAAAACAAAAGTCACTAACGAATATTGGTTTTCGTCTAAATAAAGTACTAACCTTACTTGGAATTCTTCTGCCACGAAAAACAGGACTTTCCGGTTCTGATTCATTGTAACAAGGGCTCGAATGCACGTAAATTGAATACAATCCTTCATGCCCTTTGAAGAATTTTTCCCATAGAGGACCCATCAGAACAGGTCCCTTTGTCAAGAACAAGAAAGCAACTTTCGGAACTCTGTTAAATGGAAATTCGCTTCTTCTTGGAACCATCGACGATCTCCACAACAATTCCTCTTCCTTCATGTCATGTTTAACATCCGGCACTTTCAAGAACTCTGTTAGTCCCACCCGACTGCTGTTTTCTAATGACACTGATAAGGGTGGCGATGATGATGATGATACAGTTGGTAGTGATTTTATGGTGGCAGAAGGAGGAGAAATTTTGGTCAAATGTAAACTAAATGATGTGTTTTGCAGATAGGAGCTAAGAATTACCCCAGTGGTAAGCCCACAGGCAAATAAGAAGAAATAAGACAGGACATTGAAGAGCTGAAAATGTGCATAGAATGGCTTACTAAAAGAACCTAGCAAATTATTTTTTTGGGACTTCATTGATGGTGAGAGAAGTGTCTGAATCCAAAAAACAGGCTATTAACTGACAGAGCAGTCTGGGAAAGGAAAACGCTTAAACCTTAGGTGATGTTTCCTTTGGACACAAGTGATGTTTGTTGGAAACAAAATAATGGGATCTAACCAATGCCACTATGATTCCCGACTTTCTGCAAATATGGGCATGCACATATTTGTTCTTATGGTGGGCAGGGCAGCTTCTGTACGATCAAGAAGTAATAAAATTGACAAAAATTGAAGTGATTCGAAGAAAACAGAGAATCACATCAACAAATTCTATGATAAAAACCATTGTACAAATTGAAACTATGGACCATTAATTAGAACTTGTGAAAAGGGTTTCACCTGCTTGAAGACTTGAGAGCAATGGAGAGCCAACATAGGCAGACACTTAAGGTTGGTTATGTCTTTAAATATGTGAGGTCATCTTCTGAGATTGTGAGGGTTACCAGCCAATGGGACGATGACGATGACTTTTGAGACCATAAGGGTAGGACTCTTCTATGTTTGAACAACTCACCATTTTTATTCTTGATTTCATTCTTATTGGGGTTATGCTGTTTGCAGTCTCGAATCCAATTTAGCATCTAACGATATCTGTCTTTTTATCCACGTCCAGTTTTGACCATGCCTAGGAGACTTTACAAACTTGGAACCGTCTATTCTGGCGTCGAGCCTACGGTGTCTATAATCTTCTTCTAGTAGACGGCTTTGAGCCGGAGTTATTTGACTTGTGAAAAAAAAAACAAAAAAAGAAAAGTAGCCTCCACCAGACAAACCCTTTTCTTCCTTTTCTTTTAGGGTCACAAACAGCTAAATGGGGAATGTGATCAAAGGAAGAAATTCCCCAGTTTTATGTTGAAATTGCCAGTACCGTTCATGTGATTGATCAGGACAGGACACATTTGGACATGTATAAACGACCTAACAATGGAAAATTCTACTTAGATAGATGATTAATTATTGATTTGAGTAATTACTAATTACCGGTTGCGCCGCCCTGAACTGAACCTGCAAGTAGGGCTCTGTTTCGTACTTCGCAGTTACAAGTAATTAAATCTTATCGGTGAAACTTACTTTTTGTTTTGGGGTCATTCTCTGGTTTTAAAAGGGCCACGATATTAAGATAGATTCTCGCCATTTCTTTGGAAAGGGGTCGATTAGCATGAAGAGCAGTTCCAAACTAAGATAATTCAATTCTAAATTGAAACAGTGACAAATTAAGATGAAGACAAGTGGGTGATATCATTGAGGTAAATAGGTGGATTTGTTCAGATTTTAACCAAGTTCTGTAGTCCGTGCATGACTTCAATTCTCTAAAAAAATGTTATATAAATTTCAAAAAATAATACCCAGATATTTTGTCAAATAATTACATCATATACTTATTTATATTCTTCCTATAGTAGTTGATTATCAAATAAAGAATATACCTTAAATTGTTCAAAGAATTTTTTTAAAATTTTTTTGAATAATTGTTGCATTAACCATACTAAAAGTACCTCAACATCACAATTACAAACAAAAGTTACAACTAAAGAGTTTGCAAATTACAGAAATAAATAAGATTTTAGTTTTCCAGAAAAAATTCTTTTTCTTAGACTTTAGTTAAAAAATAACAACAAAATATATAGTTATGAACATTAGAATTTAACTTACTAATTTATTGCAATTATCTTAACTTACTAATTTAAGTTAAATTTAATTAGTTTAGTTCAAACTTAAGAGTTGAGTTAGGTTATTATATTATTGATATTTGAATAGCCTATATTTGAAGTTCATACTATGTGTATTTTATCATTATTTTTTAATCGGAGTTTAAGAAAATGAAAAAATTAAAAATTAAAAGAGAATTTTTTTTGATAATTTGAAAGATAAGAGGTTTTTTCCGAATTTTCCTAAAATAAGAAACAAGAGTGAGGTATATATCTTTTATCGTATTTATTTAAAATAGCACAATGATATCGATAAATTTACTTACGTACATTGAAATTCCAGTTTATAAATTCATTTATTTAAAAATAATTGACATTATGTGATCCAGATTTTTTAAATGCAAACAAGTGTGTAAAATGAAGTTCACCCTCGCGCTTCATTCATTTAATGGCTTACAATTAAAAGGAAAGTTGCACTATAGAAATGATAACTAGATTCAGCCAAGTGCAAACAAGAAAATGAGGCCTTAGATCACCTCTCCTTTAATTCTTGCTACTCCTCCTATCTATGGAAATTGGCTAAATATCAGATATTATAATGAAGCTGCGCTGCCTCATTGGGGTGGGTGTGTGGTCGACAAAATAATAAAGTAATGATGGAAATAAGTGGCTTTTTCATAATCAAACTATGGGGATATGAGCACTCCACAGAATGATCTA
Organism: Erythroxylum rotundifolium; assembly: GCA_027563915.1. Lineage (NCBI taxonomy): Eukaryota > Viridiplantae > Streptophyta > Magnoliopsida > Malpighiales > Erythroxylaceae > Erythroxylum > Erythroxylum rotundifolium. Next base: position 16,278,331 of record JAOSBO010000003.1, read on the forward strand.
ATTAAAGGATAATATTGCTATTTGCAACTCATCAAATACACATCAGATGCATTTCCAGTTTTAAGCAATAGAAAGAGGCTAGCTTCCTTTACCAAGATAAGGAGAAACTAGAGGAGCCGAATTTAGGACAATCTTACTAGTAATGAACATTCCTAGCTTTATTTACTTATAAAATAATATGCAACTTTGTTTAGTTAGCCTAAGGTATGCGTAACGTTTGTCACTTTTTGAAGCTCTTTGACCTACAATTTAATAATTTATTTTCTCAAAAAAGTGTGTAAAATGAAACATACATAACTACTGTATATTAAAAAAAAATGAATACGTTATATTTATTCTAAATAAATTTAAAATGGAATATACATAACTACAATTAAAGAATGACTATGTTATATCTTGATCTTGCAATTGCATTTATCCAGAATAACTAGACCAAATTAATTATACACGATTACTGTCAAAGAGTCAATATGATCTATGCATAGCCTTGGTTTTACACATACATTCATACATACCTATATCCAAGTAAACAATATCTATCCATAACCAAAATATAATTACTTTGTCAGAAACTTTTTAGTAGAGATACCTCTCAAATTTAGTAAAAAGTTGTCTTATAATCTCTTTTAATGACACAATATATAATTATTAGAAAGTTATAAACTTTTATTTGAAGAATAATAAATAATATTTCTATTGGGAATTAGTAAGTCAACACTGTATTTCAAGAAGCCAACAAGCACATTAGTACAAAATGTTTATACCATGAGGAGATAACACGTGGCATTCCTAAGTTGATAGAATGACACGAGCATATGTCTGCTTATGCACTCTTTGAATAATCTTACCAATTGTCCTAAATTTCTAATTGCGTGATGCCCAATTCTAGATGACTATAGAGTATATCATAATCTTCCTTTGGACAAAGCATATATGAGTCTTAATCGGGGAGATTAGAGTCTTTATAATTCAATCATTGCTTTTGGCATTATCTTTCAAGGCATACACGTTCCTTTCATCCCACACTTTCAATAAAGCTATTTTATAAATCCTTCCCCTATCTGAAGCGCTTTTTATTGTTCTAATGCTCCATGTTACGAATTGTGGTGGCCACATTTATGAATCATGGCTTTCCATGCCTTATTCGAGTAGGAGCACTAGAATATAAATTATTTACATATATAGAGAGAGAGAGAGAGAAAGAGCAGAGCGAAACAAGAGGATGGAGATGAACGAAAAGAAGAAAGAACCAAAGAAGCGAATAATAAGGCTGGACTCGCTAGTGGCTATCTTCCCAGTAACCAGGCGTAGATAATTCAGAAGACAAAATTTGGGCCCAGGAGTTGCGTACAGCAAATGGAAACTTGTGAAAGCCACGCTTCCTTCCATTAGTATCTTGCGTGTGGTGTGGGACAGGCAACCAAGCAATTAATTGATCCAGATGAAGAAAATTCTCCCATCCTTTACGCGTATTATAGGAAACTCAGGATTTCCCTTAATTGACAAATATTCGAATTTGGTTTATTTCCAAAGGAGAAAAAGAGAAAGATTCCAAGAAATCTTTTAGCAATTAAATCTTTCAATTCAAATTTTAGTATGGTTCTGTTGAATATTTTTTAGATAGAATTTTAAGTTTGAAATTATAAATATAAATATCATACTATGCTACCATCATAACATAGTAAATTTATCTTAATATTATAAATTAAAATAAGACAAAACTACTCTTAAGCGTGGGAATAAATTTATAATTTTATCAAATAAATCATTTTACGAAATTATGATAGCCACATCATTTCACTCAATTGACAGAAGAGATAAACCAATTTTGAAGACGCGAAACATTATCATAAATTTATTTATTTGAAATTCTATATTGATATTAGAAATAGTGTTTCTTTACTTTTGCTATGGTGTTTGTTCACATATCCTGAAATCTAAAGCAAAAGAATCAAATATGTTTCTGCACCGTTTTCTTCACACGAATAGTTCTATTAAAGAAAATCCGGACATTCTTCTGCTGAGCAGTCCCTAGCATTAAATTCACACAGCATCACCATAGTCAAGCACGAGAATGGTACACCATTATCTATCTTAGTACCTACTGAGCCTGCTTCTGACCCAGCAGAGCACAGCAAAGCTAGCCACAGCTCCAGCAGCAAGTGCTCCAGGCAGAACTGATGTATTGAAGGAAAGAAGCTCTCTGGTAATGTAAGACAACGTCCATCTGGACAAAAAACGCAGCCCACAAGTTCTATGGAACTTCTGAATGGAAAATTCCTACAAGGTAGCATGCTGTGGTCAGTTGTAAGGTGATGCACATGTACCCACTTGTATCACAAATTATTTTGAGTTCAAATGGCGTAACATGTACTGGCTATGCATGGTGTCGCTATGTTATACAACTGAAGGATAAGAGAATTCAAGAAAAAAGGTCCAACCTAAGAGATAAATTTAACTGTGGGCCCCAATAGCGAAGCTTTTCTCACTTGGGCTGAAGTTTACCCACCTTATCAGCAAACGCAGCCACACTGCAAGCATAGGCATCTAAAGCAAAATCCTGCAAACTCCCAAATGACCAATATTTGACTCAAAAGAGGACTATGTCACCTAAAGCTTGGAAACTGAAGTTTATTTGAGTATATCTCAAGACTAGCAAACTCAAATGGCATTTAAATCTTCAAATTGTCAAAAGCACAAGAGGACACTACAATTCCATGGACCACAGAAATCCTTCACAGGATCATAAAGATCAATGCGCAAAAATCTGCAAAACAGTAGATGCAGATGTTAACGTGGCAAGTGTACCTCTCAACCTACCAGGGTTTGAATTCTTGTTGTTGCATGAGGTGCAGAATTTCTATAAATACTCAAAAGTTTACCAATGCAGCCAAAAAATAAAAGATCTGCAAGTGTCTGGAGATTTGAACCTAGAGGGAAAAAGTATGCTGAGATAATCAATTCATTTTATCCACGAGAATGCTACAGAAAAAAACAGAATATGAATAATCTCGAAACAATTCTTCACTTGGTGCGAGCATATTTTTTCCTGATTTTTTCTACCATGTTTCATGAATCAAGCTTAAAGGCAGGGTCATGTTCTGCAAAATGTTCTCTCTTTTCTCCATTATTCTTCATCATTAGCAGCGAAGAAGACTTTTCTTGCTATCTGCTTTGCTTTCCTAATATATAAGGTATCACACCTATCTACTAGGCGGAAGGTAAGATCTGTTGCATTTGGACCTTATTTCCTGTCATAATTAAAAAATCCAAATGCAAGTGAGAAGATTACTACGCTTGATTTATGCCAATACTTGATGGCCCAGGCCTATTACATCTATAGGGAAAACTAAATAGGAAAGGACTGCCCTAGCATTATTTTTCTATGAGCATCGGCACAAAATATGACACATCCTTTTCAAATATACGCATGCAAAAATGCTTCTTGATATATTATAGGTTAAGAGAACTTAACAACAAACAAAAATAAACATAGAAATTACCCTTGGTAACTTGTTTTGTATAGCCAAATGCTCCACATGAAGTCTCACATTGGATGAAGCATGAAACCAAAGACTGCAATCAACCTCAGAATAGACACTGGCAACTATGTCAAATAATGTTTTTGCTCCACTTTCTATGGCTTTTAAGATAGACAATTCTCTACTCCTTCGATGCCTGAGGAAAGTAGTGCCAGAATTATGCAATTAACTATCATTATGTTGCCTGCCATATGGTTCAGTGAACTAATATTATGCTGGCTACATGACATCATCCTTTATAGCATGTTTTATATGATTTAAAGGCTATCATGATGAACCTCAAGTGCTCAGTTGGTAAAACCACAACCTAGGTGTGTGTTTCAGAGCCTTCTGTGAACTTATAAGATTAAGTCTGAGCATAATAAAATTATTCTTTAAGAATAATCAAATTTACTCATTTGGCTGGGAAGGGAAAATAATTACCAATTATAAAGCAAGTCCCCAGGATCTTATAGGTAAATTTCCAAAATAAACTTAGTCAAAGAAGGAATTTATAAGGCGTCAAAACAAAAAGAAAGTTACTCATTTCATACTTGAGATATCCACAAAGCATGTGCTTTGGCCACAAATTGATCCTCCCATGCATTGGAATCAAAACATGTGGGGAAAACTCAATGAACTTGTAGGTGGACTGGAAATAATCCTGCATAACCAATAAGTACTGAGAACATGAGATACATAAGCATAAAGTAAAGACTACCGAATACTATAATAGAGACCAGTTATTAAGGCCAACATATGTGAAGCCCAAGATGTGGAAAGTTTATACGCGAAAAAATAAGGGGAAAGAGATGAGAGTAGTAGAGTGAAAAAATAAATCTGCTGAGTTGGAGTTAGTTACGTGGGAAGAGAACAAGAGGGGTGAGGAATACAGGAGAAAGTTTAGTTTTGGTAAAATTTTCTGTTATAACAGAGGGATATTCTCTTTGGGAGAAGCTCAGACTCTGGACACTCTTTGTTAGGGTTGTTTGCTCTTTTTCTTCTTAATAATCAATTCTATTTCTACCTTTATCATTTGGGGAATCCATCATACTACCACCTTCTTTGTTCATTTTCTACCTCTTGTGCCGGTTTATTGTTCTTATTTTACATGCATTTATCATTACACTCCAAGTTAAGGAGGATATTGACACATGTCAGATTCCTACTGATGTTATAAACTACCATTTCTTTTCCAACTTTCAACATTTGTGAACGAAGGGACAGAGTCCAGGTCTGGATGTGTGGTGCGATAGAGAATCTAAATTTGCAGTCCCTGTACGTGGGACAAATGACATTCATTTTTGTGTAGGAGCTAGAATATGTTCGATGGAAAATAAAAGAAAAAATAAACAAAAAGAAAGATACTTTAGCAATATCTTGAATGATCAAATTAATAGACAAAGTCCAAGGTCAGAAACGAAGGGTATACAAATATGTCTGTCTATGTGTGGATAGGTCAACCAGCCTGCAACTACGCTTGGGTGAATGAGATTGAATGGTTTGTAATATACCAGGATTCCCTATACACAATTTCCCAGTTTTTAAACAAAGAAGTGAACGTTATGTTACTTGGAAGACCTACACTTGTTTGCTACAGTTAGTCTCCAGATGTTACTAAATCGGACTCAAATATTGACCCAGGCAAGAGGGAGGGCGATATACAAGATGCTTTCTTAGGAAAGAAATATACAAGAATCTTTTGATTGGGATGTAATTGCAGTGGTTATTTTATTTAAGCAGTAGTCATCTTATTTAAGAATATTATTTTCATAAGTCTATTTTTGGTAGGAGAATCAGTTAGCAGATTCTTATTCTATTTTACTTTCTATTTTGTAAGTCCATTTTTAGTAGCAGAATAAGTTAACAAATTCCTATTCTAATTTACTTCCTAAAAACTCTACGTATTGAACATATTTAAAGGGATTTCCGATGAATAAGAAAGAAGTCAGAATTGTTCATAAAAATAATTGATAGAAAATTTGTCAAGGACGAATTTCTAAACAGCAACTACAGATCCAAGAAGGGGAAAGAACTCTAAACGAAAAGAGGATTTCCCTATGAATTGTCCCATGATTAGAGCCTAGTGGATATGTTCATGAGAAACATGGAGCTAAGGCTGTCTATAGTTGAGGACCACCAATAGTCCAGTAAAAAGTTCTTGAACTCATAACTGCAGGAGATTCTTCAAGAGCTAAAAGGACGCAGTAAGAACAAACAGATGGGGAGCAACAACCGTATCTATGGAAACCAAAGGGAGGAAAGAAGCGTTGCACAAGCCGGAGGGATAACTGTTCCTAGGTATTCTAAATTAGAATTTCCTTCATATGATAATATTGACAACCCGGTGATTTGGATCCATAAGCATGAAAAGTTCCTTAAAAATTAGTGAATGCCTAGACGAGAGAAGGTGGGGCTAATAGCATTCCACCTTAACAGGGATGGACAATTGTGGTTTTGCAATGTGAACCAAAGGGAGATGGGTATGGATTGGGGGACATTTATGGAGCAACACCACCTAAAGTTTGGTCCTCCAATGAGCCTCAACCCTCTAGGTGAATTGGCCAACCTAAAGCAAATAGAAACAGTGGAAGATTATCAAAAAGAGTTCCAATCCTTGCTGGTCTGAGCCACAAAGCTCACTACAAACCAACCTTCACTACTAGTCTCATAGAAGTGCTGCAACTAGAAATAGAATTACAGCAAAGAAATATCTTTGGAGCTGTTATGGATCTAGCCTGTACTTATGATAAGAAATTGAGTAGCCTGATTATTTTAGGGAGTAATAATAAGGCAACACCTATTGGAAGCAGTTCAAAAACAATCATTAGAGGGACAACTGAAGAGCAGGAAAATTTTAGGGCTACATTCAATATCAGGAGCACACATACACCAATTTTTTAAGAACTTAGCCAAGGTAGATGGAGGAACGAAGGGCAAAGGGTCTTTGCTTCAATAACAATGAAACATTCTATTGGGGACATAAATGTAAGAAGTTGTTTTATGTAGCATTGGTAAAATCCAAAGAAGAAGACGAAGGATGGCCAGGATATCCAGAGTGTTAGAAAATTAGTAAAACTAGTATTTAGTAGATAATGGTTCCAATAAAATACGAAAAATCTTATCCTAGATTCAGGGTAAGATAAATCAGCACCTAAGTAGTTAAGGTGCTGCAGATTAGTAGAGATAAAGTAATTAGGATAAGGATTCTATAAATTAGCACCTAAGTAGTTAGGGTGCTGCAGATTAGTACAGATAAGTAGTTAGGATAATGATTCTATACGAGCTGTATTTTTCCCATTTAAGATTGTATCAGTCTAAGAATAAAGGACACAACTTCATTTCAAGTTTTCTTATTAACATGGTACTAGAGTAATAGAATTAGATCATGAATTTCAAGGCAATCATGGTGGGTTCCAGTTCAACTTATTCAGATGACAACAGCGGGTGACTTCAACAGGAGGAAGTAGCATGCTTGCACCTATTTCTCTATTGGAAAACTCTATTCAAATTACCATTCATAAGCTGAACGAAAAAAACTGCCTTGAATCGTCTCAATCCATACGTTTGGTGATCAATGGCAAGGGGAAGCTTGGATATTTAAATGGTGAGGTCAAACAACTAGTTGGAAACTTAATGGTTACTACATGGTTTCTATGGAACCAACTATTGAGAAGCCCTTCATGTTCATGCCAACAGCTTGTGATGTTTGGGAAACAGTTAAAGAAACATATTCAAATCTGGACAACCACTCACAATTTTTTGAATTAAACACCAAAATGTGGAAAATGTAGCAAGGTGAGAGGAATGTAACAGCATATTATAATCACATGATATCCGTATGGCAATAATTAGATTTGTTTGGTGAAGAAAGTTAGGTAAATCCAAGTGACAGTGCTTGGCATAAGAAGAAAGTTGAAAGAGAACACATATTTGTCTTCTTGGCCAGATTAAATAAAGACCTGGATGATGTTAGAGGTCATATTTTATGAAGAAATCCTCTACCGACCATAAGAGAAGTCATCTCAGAGGTACAGATAGAAGAAGCAAGACGACAAGTGATATTGAAGAGTGCTGGTGAAACCAGAATAGAGAATGAAGGTTCACGTCTTGTGACTCAAGGAGCTGATTGCGAAGGACATAAATTTAGTGAAGAATAGAAGCCTTGGTGTGACCATCGTAAAAAAGTGGCATACTAGGGAAACCTGCTGGAAGCTGAACAGAAAACCAGCTAATTGGAAAAAAAACCAGGCAATGACACCAAGACATTGGGAGAAGTCATAGCATTCCAAGTGGATTCGTTCTCTTCCACTAATGGTAATGGACAAGAAAATGCGTGAGTCAAGGCAGCAACCATTTGCATAATTTCTTCCTTTCACTAAGGAACAAATAGAACACCAACACCAAGTGTTTAAATCTCAAAATAATCTTAATCCATCATGTTCTCTAGCTCATTCAGGTAATACTTACCAACACTAATGGCCCCTGGATATTTGATTCGGGTGCCACAGATCATATGACTAGTATTTCGAACTTTTTTTTGTTCCATGTGCAAGATATCAAAAGGTCAAAAATGCTGATAGTTCCTTTGCTTAAGTTGCTAGAAAAGGAACAATGTCTATCTGTGCTTCCCTAAAACTCATGTACCTCATGCTCCTAACCTATCATATAACCTATCGTCCATGAGTAAGCTTACTCTCGATCATAATTGTCAACTAATTTTCTGGTTTTCTCATTATGAATTTCGGGATTTAAACTCTAGTAAGATGATTGAGGATGCTAAACAGAATAGTGGCCTCTACGTTTTTTACAAAGGATGGATCTTTGGAAGGCAAGGTGACCAAACAAATTTGTTTCAATTCTATTTCAGTTTCTAGTAATAATAAAGTTGTGTTATGGCATTGTCAACTAGGCCATCTAAGTTTTTCACCATTTAAAGCATTTGTTTCCAAAGTTATTCATAAATACAAATCCTTCAATGTTTCAGTGTGAATCTTGTGAATTAGCAAAACATCGTCATGCAATTTTTTCACCACAACCTTACAAAACTTCACAACCATTTACCATGATCCATAGTGATATTCGGGGGCCTTCTAGAGTTGGTACATGGTCTAGGAAACGATGGTCTATTACATTTATTGATCATCATACTAGGTCACTTGGGCCTTTCTCTTAAAAGAAAAATCTGATGCTGAAAGAATCTTTAAAAACTTTTATAACATGACTCAAACACAATTTTAGAGTAAGATTAAAACATTTCAAAGTGAAAATGGGAAAGAATTCTTTAACAATATGTTGGGAAAATTTTTTGCTTAGAAAGGAGTAGTTCATTAGAGCTCATATAATAATACACCATAATAGAATGAGGTAATTAAGAGAAAAAACAAACACCTTGAAATAGTTAGAGCTTTGAGCCTTCAAACTAAAGTTCCTAAATATCTTTGTGGGGAAAGCAGTTCTAACAGCCACCTACTTGATAATCAGATTACGTACTCGGATCTTTAACTACAAAACACCAATTCAGGTTCTTACTGGGTATTTTCCAACTACTAGACTCATTACAGACATTCCCTTGAAAATTTGTAGTAGCTTGACCTTTGTCCATAGTCATGATTCAAAACTTTCAAAACTAGATACTAGAGCAGATAAATGCATATTTGTAGGTTATCACACTAATCAAACAACAACAGTGTGTCTCATTGATATGAGAAGTCTGGAAAAGTTTAGTAGTACGCAACCTTACCCTTGTTTAGTAGATATAGACCCACTTGAATAATATATATATATGTATGTATGTATGTATGTATGTATAACACAAGGAAAAAAGTTACAATAAAAGATAGAATAAGTAAATCAATACACAAATCAGAAAGAAGACAAGTACAAAAATAAATCAAACAAGCTATTACAAACAAATAATTAGGTTAAGTAAGAAATTGCTTAGAATAAATAACTAGGAGGGACTACGTAATAAAAATTTATCCTAAATGCAAGATATAAGATTCGAAGGAAAATATTTAAAAGACCTAAGAGAACAAGAATGTCCTCTCTAAACGATAATCTTTTTCTTAGTACATCAAGGTTTTTTATTGCAGGTCATGCCTCTCGTAAGTTCCAACTGAGCTAAATCATTTTTATCACTTCCTCCCAGTTCTTCTCAAGCCTTCTTTTTTTTTCTCTTACAGTCTCTAAGTACTATTTTCTTATAGCTTCTCACCAGAGCATTAAAGTGTCTCTTTTTAATATCTGAACTACCTAAGCTTTGTCTTTCTTAATTTTTCATTAATACTAACCACCTTTAATTTGTCTCTTACTATTTCATTCTTAACTTTATTTCTTCTAATAAGGTTATACATCCAATGGAGCACCTTCACCTCCACCACTATTAGCTTATGACCATGCACACCTATTTGTGTTCATGAATGTTACTTTCTTTGAAGGTAATTCATACTATAATAACTACCATCGTCAAGGGAGCAAAATATCAGTGAAGATGGCTTCTTAGATGTTTAGATCTCGGGTTTGAGTTTGTTTAGAGTGATATTTCTCATGACCATTCATAAACAAATGAAGTAAATATTGACAATGTTGTATCGGTTAATAAACAACCTATGACAATGCCATCACAAAATGATAATACCAGAAGCATGGAGATGTATGAGAAACAGTACAAAGGTCTTGTATAGTCAAAGGAACGCCTATCAGAAAAAGGAAGGCAAACCATTTCGTAACATCTTCATGAGTCTAACCAAAGGTTAGATTAAGAAAATCATGATGTTTCCACAAATGTTCATGTTTGTAAAAGTATTCCTGTAAGTGATTCTAAGCTAAACTCTTCTTAAATCGATCTCCCTCTAGTTCTGAGGAAAAATATTAGACCTTGTACAAAGCATCCTCTCTCTAACTTTGTGTCTTGCAAAAATATTTTACCCACATATTATACTTTTATTTCACAAGCATCTAGTATTCTTGTTCCTAATAGCATTCAAGAGGCTCTAAAAGTTTCTAACTAGAAAGAAGCTATTCTTGAAAAGATGAAAACCTTGGAAAAGAATGCAAATAAGGAAGAAGTAAATCTACCAAGTAATAAAAAAGGTTGTTGGTTGTAAATGGGTATTTACTCTAACATTCAATTATGATGGATCCTTAGAGAGTTATAAGACTCGGCTTGTTGCTAAAGGATTTAACCAAACATATAGCATAGATCATTATGAGACTTTGTCACCTGTGGCAAAGTTAAACACGATTTGAGTCCTTTCAATTGCTATTAATCTTGACTGGCCTTTGAATTAATTAGACAAAAAGAATGCTTTCTTGAATGGATATCTAGAAGAAGTATATCTTAGATCTCCTAAAAGAGACTACAATGAGTGAATTCAGACACTCCAGTAGAGTTTGATGTCAAACTTGGAGATGTTAAAGTGGAATCCCGATAGATACAGGAAGTTACCAGAGATTGGTAGGGCAATTGATCTACTTGTCTCATATACGACCTAATATTGCCTTTACTATAAGTATGGTTAATCAGTTCATGCATTTCCCATACGAGAAGCATCTAGAAGCTGTGTACAAGATCCTTTATATTTAAAGGGCATTCCTAAAAAGGGCTTTATAAAAAAAATAAAAAATAAAAATAAAGGAGTAGAGGTCTATAATGATGCAAACTAGGCAGGATCAACTACTAATAGAAGATCGACTTACGGATATCGTACATTCCTTTGGGGCCACTTAGTCACATGGAGATGTAAGAAACAGAGTGTAGTTATTAGGAGTAACGCAAAAGTAAAATTTAGATCAATGGCTCAAGGTGTATGTGAAGTTCTATGGCTACAAAGAGTTCTAAAAGATCTTCAAAATCCAATGAGCTCTCCCATGAGATTGTATTGTGATAATAAGGCAGTCATAAGTATTGCCCATAACCCAATCCTTCATGACAGGACAAAACACGTTGAGATTGATTAGCACTTCACTAAGGAAAAACTTAAAGAAACAATAATCAATACTCCATTCATTCCAACCACACAATAAGTTACAGCCATATTTACTAAAGGATTGATAAGACAACCATTCAAACTTCAAGTTAGCAAGTTGGGCATGATAGACATTTTTGCAATAACTTGAGGGAAGTATTGGTAAATTAGGAAAACTGATATCTAGTAGATAATGATTCCAATACAATAAGGAAATTTTATCCTAGATTTAGACAAGACAAATCAACACATAAGTAGTTAGGGTGCTTCAGATTAGTAGAGATAAGTAATTAGGATACTGATTCTATAAATCAACACCTAAGTAGTTAGGGTGTTGCAAATTAGTAGAGATAAGTTATTAGGATATTGATTATGTAATGGCTATATTTTTCCCATTTAAGATGGATTAGTCTAAGAATAAAGTACAAACCTTCAGTTTTGGTTTTCTATTCAATTCTGTCAACATAGAGTTATCCTAAGTTTGAGCTTACAGACAGGCTCTTTGTCTAGGGGAGAATTGATATACAGGATGCATTCTTAGAAGAGAAATATACAAGATCTTGATTAGAAAGTAATTGCAAAGGTTATTTTATTTAGGCAATAGTCATCTTATTTAGGAATTATTGTATTCATAAGTTTATTTTTTTGCGGGAAATAAGTTAGCAGACTCCTATTCTATTTTACTTCCTATTTCATAAGTCTATTTTTAGTAGAAGAATAAATTAGCAGATTCCTATTATATTTTACTTCTTAAAACTCTATATATTGAGTCTATTTATAAGGCTTTACAATGAACAGAAACAACATGTCTAGAAAGGGGAAGAACTCTAGTAAGGGAAAAGGGAATTTCCGTGTGAGTTGTCCTATGACTAAATGCTACACAAAAACACATATCAAAGGTCAATAGCCAAAGGACTCAATATTATTAAAACTAACAAATTTATAAGATCAATTATTATGATTTCTTAATTAATATATAAAAACATTTAAATTAAGTTTGAATTTGTAGATTGTATACTCATGCATATATTTTCCACCCTTAATCAAACACAAGTCTTTTAAACTTTTTAGTTTTAAATTTTTGGTTTTAAAAAATAATCTTAGTTACTTTATTTCTACATTGTATATTAGTTTAACAAAATTTAGAAATTAAATATCAATTATTTATGACTTCTTTATGTTTACATAAAATAAAACAACAACAAAAAATATTAATGAAAGATTTAAACTTTTGACAATTATTGTATTTTCTACTAAATTAATTTGTAATGAAAAAAAATTAGGATAAGTATATTATATTTATATTGATTAGTTTAAAAGGCTTTTCCGTGATTGATGTGCTTAACTTTCTACATAGATACAATAAGACATTATCGTTATAAAGCTCCATTTTGGCAACAAAGGGGATTGGGTTTGAGTGCCTCACGCAGCCCAATTTTGTACATTTAAGATAAAGACCAACTAGATTGGTCTAGGTTGATCGGTCTAATAGCCATATTGCTCCAATTCAACAAAGAATAGACTTAAATTTTGCAGTACAATTGTAACCACCCATTTGAATCTGCATAGCCATCAATTTCTAGATTTACCTGTCTAACTACCCTGGATGCGTCGGGTTTCACACGTATGGTATGTTCTCCACGAGAAAAAACATATTGTTGTCCATACCATCCTATTTAGACTATCTAATACATGTAGCATAGAAATTAAACATGATGGAAAAGCATCTACCATAACAATGCATGAGCAGGAACATGTGCTTCTTTAATATTGAACTTTTGAAAGAGTGAGGATAGTAAAGGAAAAGCTATGGCTTTCACTTACATTCATGTTGCCACCAGAATCAATGTCCAAGAGAGCGCTCCCTTGACTACAAAATGTCCACAACATATCAGAGATGCAACTTTTAGAAAATGCCAAATTTGAGAGTTTATGCAACATTCAAATGGAGTCCTCCATCCAGAAGATGTTCTATAAGAGATTTGAAAGAGGATAGGGAGTTAAAACAAGGAAAAGAAAACGTAGCACTTTAACTAAACCTTAATCAATAAAAAAATTGTGTTGGCACTATCATTGACAAAAATCTGCTTAATGCACACGAGTAGAACAGATAACACAAAAATATTAACTTACTACAGATTTTTTTTCTAGGTGATAGATGCAAAATTCATTTATGTAAATGCCTATGACCTTCTAGCATCAATCCAGTAGTGTCTCTTACATTGAAAGTACAAGTAGACATAGTACCAATTACAAATTTTTCTACTGCACAGTTGTACTGTAATTTAGTAAATAAAGTAGTCTAATATGTTACATAGTAATGTTCTCACCCTACACAGTGATCACCGACAATCAACGAATGAGTACTAACATGAAACAACCCAAGATGCCCATCTGTATGTCCCTGAATGGAGAAAACTTCTACACGTTAGAACTAACATGAAAATTGGGAAATAAGTACAGTAGTTAAAAATTTTGTCATACATAATAACCTAATCAATAATGAACGAAACCCCATGATATATTCACCTCAAATCACTAAGAGATCAAATTGAAAGCCAGCAGAATCAAATTGAAAACATGTAGAGAGTCTTGTGGGAAAGAATTTTTCTATTTCTCATATATTGAACCTAGTATACAACCATAAATAGGACATTACAGGTAGGAATTTAAATCTGGAAAGTTATCTAAAATTATCTAATGTAATCCCTTAATTTAAGGGATTTCAAACTTATCTTATCAATTTACAACCAATATATATCTAAGTATACTCTATTTACAGTTATTTAGTATCTTAACACTCGCCCTCGAGCTGAGGAATAGATGTCTTCCATTCCCAACTTGTATACAAGATCATGAAAACTTGAACTGCTCAGCCCCTTTGTTAAAACATCAGCTACTTGACATTCTGATGGAACATAGGACATACACACTAACCCGTCTTCCAATTTTTCTTTAATAAAATGTCTATCAATCTCAATATGCTTTGTCCTATCGTGTTGTATAGGATTATGAGCAATATTGATGGCTGACTTATTGTCACAATAGAGTTTCATAGGATCGTCCCATTTGACTCTCAAATCATCAAGAATAATCTTCAGCTAGAGCAGTTCACAAAGTCCTTGAGTAATAGCCCTAAATTCTGATTCTCCAGATGATCTTGCCACCACCTTCTGCTTCTTGCTCCTCCACATTACCAAATTTCCTCCAAGAAACGTATGGTACCCTGTAGTTGGTCTTTTATAAACTATGGAACTTGCATAGTCAACATCGATGTAAGCTTCTTGAGCAAGAGTATTGTTTTACTTGAACAAAATTCCTTTTCCCAGACAGCCTTTCAAGTAATGTAGCGCCCTATAAGCAGATTGAAGATGAGGCTCTCTTGGATCATGCATGACTTGACTAATCATGCTAACCGAGTACGCTATGTCTGGCCGAGTGTGAGCAAGATATATTAGTCTACCAACTGGCCTTTGATACATCCTTTTATCAATAGTTGGTTCTTCTTTAGCTTCTCACTTATGGTTTGGATCCATGGGTGTAGAGACTGGCTTACAACCAATCTTCGCTGTTTCTACCAACAAATCAGACACATACTTCTGTTGAGATATAAAAATCCCTTGTGTGGAATATGCCACCTCAAAACCGAGGAAGTACCTTAGTTTCCCGAGTTCTTTTATCTCAAACTCTTTTACTAGTCTTTGCTTCAATTCATGCTTCTCTTTCTCATCATTTCCAGTCACTATCATGTCATCCACATAGACTAGAAGTGCAATAACTCCCCTATAACCGAATGTTTAATGAAGAGAGTGTGATCATCTTGCTTTGTTTATACCCAAACTCCCTCATGACTTTTGCAGACCTCCCAAACCAAGCTCCAAGAGATTGTTTTAACCCATAAAGGGCCTTCCTCAGCTTGCAAACTTTGTTACCCATATCTCCCTCAAATCTTGGTGGGATGTTCATATAGATTTCTTCATCTAAAGTCTCCATCGAGAAATGCATTCTCAACATCATATTGTAGGAGCTGCCAATTAAAGTGAGCAACCAATGATAACAGAATTCTCACAATATTCATCTTTGCAACTGAGGCAAAAAGTCTCATGATAATCAATACCATAGGTTTAAGTGTACCCTTTGGCCACCAACCTAGCTTTATATCTCTCAAGAGATCCATCAGCCTTATATTTGGGTGTGAAAATCTACTTACAGTCAACAATGCTTTTCCCTTTCGATTTATCAACAATCTCCCATGTTCTATTCTTTCCCAATACATTCATCTCCTCGCTCATAGCATCCCTCCATTCCCTTTTTGACAATGCCTTAGAAACGGTGTTAGGGATAGTAATGGTATTTAAACTCATAATGAAGTTTTGGTAGGTTGGTGGCAGATGCTTAAGAGAAACATAGTGAGATAGAGGATAAAGTGGTCGTTTAGTGCATTCTCTAATTCCTTTACTAACAACAATACGTTCAAAAAATTGTGTGTGTAAAGTTAGATCTTACCATAATTTCATTTCCAGAGTCTGAGTTAGATTCTTGGACTTGTGTCAATTCTAGAACGGCCTTCCTCCTTGAATACACCTGAGTAATGCTAGTTGGGACATGTGATGACATAGGTTAGTAGTGGAATTGGGTAACTCGGATGTAATTGGTTCAGAAGGCTTGGTTGTTTCAACACTACAAGCTGGAGTAGGAGGAAGGTCAAGGGTTTTAATTGGTTCGAAGGACTCATAAGTGCTATCTTCCATCATTGAAATCTCCCCTTGAAGAGAGGACTTGGAGAAAAGCGGTGTATTTTCTATGAAGGTGAAATCTGTAGAGATATAAAATTTCCTAGATGACAGATTGTAACACTTGTATCCCTTTTGAGTAGGTGAGTAACCGAGGAAGACACATTTGATGGCTTGGGGGTCTAGTTTGTCTCTATGTTGGTTATGAACATGACAAAGGCAGTGCATCCAAATACCCTAAGTGTGAGGCCATTTGAGGTTCTAAAGTGTGGGTAGAAGCTATTAAGAATTTCTATGGGGCTTTTGTTGTCTAAAACACGTGATGGAAGTCTATTTATCATGTATGTGGCTGTAAGAACTACCTCTCCCCAATAGAATTTAGGGACATTCCTTTGAAAGAGTAAGGCTTAGGTGTTGTTGATTAAGTGCCCATTTTTCCTTTCTGCTACCCGTTTTGTTGAGTGTTAACACATGATGAATCATGGATAATGCCCTGTGATTGAAAGAAAGGTGACAAAGTCTGGTTGAAGTAATCTCTAGCATTGTCCGTCCTAAAGCTTTCTATTTTAACCCCAAATTAGTTTTGAATCATAAAGTAAAAATTAGGTACAACAAGGCTAACATCAGATTTTTGTTTAAGAAGAAAGAGCCATGTTACCCGAGTGCAATCATCAATTAAAGATACAAACCAACGAGCCTCAGAGACATTAGGTATAGTAGAGGGACCCTATGTGTCACTATGAATCAAATGAAAAGGATAAGAGCTTCTTTTATTGCTAATAGGAAAAGATACTCAAGTATGTCTTGCAAATTCACAAACATCACAATGAAATTAAGAAATATCTAATCCTTGAAACAAATGAGGAAACATGACCTTTAAAACTTTAAAAGATGGAAGACCTAGGCATAGATGATACAGCCAAATGGTATCTTTATTTAAGGAACTGAGAAATGACAAAGATAGGTTGCTCCTAACTCTTTGAAGCAATTCAAGTAGGTAGAGGCGACCCCTTTCCTTAGCAAGTTCAATCCTCCTCCCTGAGACCTAATCCTGAAAAACATAGTGAGAAGGAAAGAAAGTAGCATAACATTTAAGATCATGGGTAAGCTTTTAAATAAAAAGTAGGCTAGCTGACAATTTTGGAATATGGAGATCCGTTTTTAGAATAAGGGTAGGTGTGATGCGTACATCTCCATAGCCTACAATAGTAACTAGAGAGCCATTGGCCACTACAATCTTTTTGTTACTTGGGCATGGGGTATAAGTGTGAAAGAGTTGA
>JAOSBO010000003.1:16339464-16354956 GCA_027563915.1 Erythroxylum rotundifolium
TGGTGGAGATAGAGGTTTGGGAGGTTGACATTATTAAGGAGAAGATACTGCAATAAAGAAGTAGATATTGTAGCAATTAAGGCTACCCTAATGAAAATCGCACAAGAGAGGTAAGGAGGAATGTAGTGATGAAGGCCGGAACACATAAGAGAAGAAAAAAATAGGGTTTCGATAGTGCAGCAATGAAGGCTGCTCAAAGGACAAATCCCAGAGAAAGAAGCCCTACAACTCTGATACCATGTGGGAAAGAATTTTTCTATTTCTCATATATTGAATAGGAGTATACAGCCATATATAGGAAATTACAAGTAGGAATTTAAATCTAGAAAGTATCTAAAGCTATCTAATGTAATCCTTTAATTTAAGGGATTTCAAACTTATCTTATCTATTTACAGCCTAACTATATCTAAGTATAATCTACTTACAACTGTTTAGTGTCTCAACATGTCTTAACTCCAATGATGGAATATTTACGATAAGAGGGCAGTGATTGAATCTCCATCATAAATGTAATCTTCAATAATCAGATGTGTAGGCTTACTGGAGCATATATGACATTCAATCTCTGACCACCAATGCAAATGTCTTCTCCTCTATAAACTGTGGTGCGACCAAGTGACCATTGTCCTATTAGTAATCAGAATTCATCAAGTTTATCAAACCTCATAGATCAATTAGTCCCTACATAAACATGTTTAAATCATGAAACATCATTATTGCATATAAAATTTTAGGGTCAAATAGAAACTTAACCATCATACTTGCAAGTTTTCGAACATCAATTGTTCATTACAATTTGAATCCAGTGGTACTAAATAATACCATTCAATAAAAAGGACTCTCATCAAAATAATGAGTCAAAGGATATAATGATAAGGACCTTTACTAATGTAGCGCATGGTGTTCTCATGAGCTAATAAAGTAGCTTCAGGATTGCATTTTTGGATGACAGAAAGACCTGAAACAAATCATGAAATAGGAAATTTTGAGTTTTTACTAACTTGCATCTTGGCTTTGTATGAATTCAAGCGTCCACTTCAATGGTTAATGAAAAAGAACAATAGATAATTATAATCAAGTAGCAAACAAAGAATCAAGGAAATAAAACTAACAGTAAAATTTCAAATTATAATGTAGAAATCCTACCTTCAATATGATCGAGATGGTGATGGGTCGCAAAGACAATTAACTTTCTTGGTAAAGCAGCAACGATGTTAAAGAGCTAGTCAAGCAAAAAGAAACAATACAAGTATCAAGTTTTTAAAAAGGAAAATAGGGAAAGAGGAAAAGAACTTTCTTAACTCATAAGAAGTAACCATTTTTATATCTACAATCCAACTATAAACATTCATAGTTGTAAGTCAAAAAAGAAAAGGATATTGATAAAAGAGAACCAACTCATAATGATATAAATTTTCTAGATCATAGTTAACTTGAACTCGGATCCATAGCACCAATTCTTGGTTTTCTGCCCCCTTCTTCTACTAGAGCAACAATGTAAGTCTATTAAAGGGGGATTGGATTTCCTACACAAATAAATATAATTACAAACTGTATCAATTTCATTGTGCTTTTAACCCTTGGGAGATGCTTGGTAAGTTGATTAAAAATGACTACCTGTATATAATCAAATGTGGTACGTTCTAACAAATATGGTATGTTCAAGCACTTCTTCAATTAGATAATTTTGACACATCATTTCATAAACCGTAAAATGTTCTAAATCAGAAAGTAATGACCACATGCTTTTCAATTAGAGAAGATGTTCATAATCTAAAATTGTGCAACATTTAAAGGCAACATGCTCAGCTCCTTAAAGAGTAAAAATTTAGGCCACATAATGAAATTAATTTGTCAAAGACATCAGAAAGATAGGTGAACATACCTCTTCATATGAATCAGATCGGCATCCTGGATCCACTACCAATGCATCACCAGAAGCAACAAAGCTATGATTATCATCTATCTTTGAGATATTCTCAGGTGCAAAAATAACCAAGTTTGTTGTATGGAAAGGTTTCTGTGTCCTACTTTTCATAGGCACAACTACAACACCAGGAGGATACTCCTGAAAGTCAGAGCAGATATCCTTTTCATAAATAAGTAAGACGATAAAAGTAACTTGCAATGTTTATATCTCAAGGAAAATAACAAAGTCTGAAGGTTTTCAATAAGATTTCAAATTACTAAAGTCTTTGCCAAACTAGCATGTAATGAAAGAAGCACCCTAGTTCCAATTCCCTCCCTCTCTTTACAGGCTTTTGGAATTGCATGACTAAGTTTTCTGCAAGCCAGGAGGCTTTCCTAGTTAAGTTCACCTTTTGCTACAAAACAATAGGTGATGTCTTTGGTGCACACCATTTTTGCCGAAGTCAGAGAATTGATTGATCTTCCAAATTCAAATAATAGATCACGAAATGCATCTCTTTTTCAAATAAATAGGAAAAAAATTACTTTCCCAATAATTATGATTCAGTATAGTTAGTTCCACCAACAAACAACATACCTGATAATGCAAGGTGGTGTTGACTTTTTTGTCTGAAGTTTGCCAGTCATTTTCAAGACCAGCAACAACAAAAGGTCCAACACGTTCACTACCAGGTTTCACATGAAGAAGCCAGCTTAGACAATTTTGTATGGACATCCACTTACACTGTTCTGCACATAGTTACATAGTTCAAAATTAGTTGATATACAGAGCCATTGATGTGTAAAGCCAATATAAAAGTGTAAATGCGAGAGTACAATAAAATTAAATAAGCGATAGCAGGGGCAAGTTTTGTTTTATCAAGGTTGCTCGAAAATCAAAACACACAAGACATTTGGTTGAAATAGAGATATTCACATCTCTGACCCATGCAAAATGCAACATCAAGATATCTAAATCCATAAATCAAGAAGTTATACGGATGATAGAGATTATCAAGTTTTGCTCTACGCTTACTGTAAAGCCGATATCTAGAAAAAACTTAGCAAGACATTAGAGCTCAGCTTGCATTTCAGTGTAAGACAAACGCAGACAACTCAGATGGTTACCAAGACAATCCTATGCAAAAATTAATAAGAAACAGTCATTCAAAAACGTCCAAAAAAAATGATTCAAAAGTATGATCAAACCTGGTAGATTTTGATTCCCTGACATCAAATTTCCCGTCAAGAACACTGTACGTAACGGCAAACCAGGTCCAAACTCGGCTTCCTCCACCAACTTCAAAAATCTCCAATTTCCAAATTCATTTACACTATACCCTACCTGTCCCAACACCTACAAACGAAACAATTAAAATTCAATTCAGAAGCCAATGATTCTAACAGAAATTTTCCAAAAAAGTAAAGAATACCATGCTCAAAGCAGACATAATATCGAATTTCCTCAAGTCAATCTCCTCGAGACTCGAATCCCAGTCTTCGACGACAACCCCAAGCTCCAATTTTTCGTCTGATGGATTAAGCTTAGTCGATGGTAGGTCCCAGAGATCAGAATCAACGCAGGAATCGTACTCTTCTTCACCGAACTTTGGAGGCGGGTTTTGTTTCAAGAGGATGAACTTGGCGCCGTCTCTGATAATCAAAGCGAGATTGCAGGTGGCCATGTGGAAAAAGAATTGCTTCGAAATGGAAAAACTTAGTAATACTAATGGAGAATGAAAGGGCAGCTCTTGTCAAGAAAGACCGCTGATGGTTGAACTAATGAATAGCGAAACAACCGCCGTTTCGACAAGCTTGTTGGCTCATCCCAGCAGTGCTTACTGCATGTTTGGTCAGTAGTAAAATGGAATGATTATTTTTCAGGATGATTTATTCCTAATAATTTTAATACTAATATTTGGTAGACCAAAAAATATATTTAAAATGATAAAAGAATAATCAATAAAAGTCTAAAATATCCATTATAATCCTTGCTAATTGTATTATTATTATTATTATTTTATTTTATTTTCTTATTATTATTTTTATTATTATTAGTACTACTATTACTACAACAACAACAACATAGTTAACACGTTGTATATGTTGGTTACCAAGTTTTTTTATTTATTGTTCGACTCATATCAACATTTATTATATAGTCTCAGTTACAGCATAAGTAACATTGGAACAATATTGAGAACAAATTTAACATAGGGCTTTAAACGAGTAAAAAGTTATTTAGTTAAACAGAAAAATAAATTTCAGCCCTATTTTAAATATATAGACAAAATATTTAAACTTCAGCATAATCTCTAATATCTGACAATAAACCTTCTCACTCACCCAAGTCTTGGAGAAAGCATAAGATTTAAAAATAAAAGCATTTGTATAGGATGATCAGGAACTTTGCTTAAAGCAATATCTTTTTCATTATCTTTCAGTCCATCTATCTCACTCAATGCATCATCTAACTCTTCAACTTTTTATTGAATAATCATTTCAGTCTCAATAATCTTAGACAATTCTTTTCAACCTCTTATGTTATCACCAAACAACTTAGCAGCAACAATAATTGAATCTCCATGGCTTGGTTCCCCCATATTATTAATCTTTTTTTCTCCTTTTTGCTGAAATATTTTTAGCTTGTCTTTCACTAGTTGATGTTTGAGGTTAGACAAAGGATGCATCCATATCATACGAACTATGCTCAACTTCATATTCATCTTCACCATCTTCATTTATCCCACCTAGACCTTCTTGCCTTTTCATTTCTTTAAGAATATCTGGAGTAGTTTTACGTCATTTCCAATTACAAGATCTTCTCCATAGATCACAATCATCTCATTATAGAAAGGAAAACTCTTCATTTGAAATTAAGCAGCATCTTTATGACTCTAACAAGATGAAAAAAACATTAATAATTTATATAAATGACAAGAAAGTAGTTAAAGAAAATCCCTAAAACAAGTTAAAAGTTTTATACTTACACTTAAATAAGACTCTCATACATGATCTTCAGTAGCGACGATCTTCCTTTCGCTATCACATCCTAATCCACCAGTATCTTTCCTTACCATATCATAAATAATGCTCCACTATTTCTTTAAAATCTTAATCCTAAACTCTATATGAGGTCTAGCTTTTAAATTTGAAATAGGGAGTTTTGTTACTACCAATCTTTCTAATTCATTCAGATAGCCAACTTTAAACCCAGTATCAACATTGTATATTCTCGCATTATGCAAATCAACCATGCAAGAAACTAGCACAACATCCTTTTTATAGTTCCACTTTCTTTTTGTTCCTTTTAAACTTTGAAAATCAGTAGTTGATGGAGAATTCCTTGACAACTTAACTCGCAAATTAAAGCAGTATTGACAAATAAAAAAATAATCATGATAATAAAGGAAAAATAAAAACATTCATAAAATTTTTGATTTTATTAATATTAAGCATCGACAACTTATGAAAACAACATAGTCTACAATAACAACTTACAACATAAACAAAAAAGAGTACAACAACTTACAGAAACAATAATATAAAACCCCTTAACACTCAAACATAATAGAATGCCTAAAAAATGTCAATTTTCATTTTGCCCAGATATTCTCCATTGATTGAACATTTCGCGTACCAATTCAATTCTCCAATTTGTCCAAGCATTAGTTAGGTCGATAGTATTTATAGAATCCTCCTCAACAACTAGATTTGTGTGAAAATAATCCTCTAAATCACTCTCTATCGGATCAAAACTCATTTCCTACCTAATAAAATTATGAAACAAGCAACAAGCTATAATAATTAGAGTGTGTGTGTCTTTATTGGATAAAATGATGGACTCCTAAGAATAACCCACCTAATTTTTAGTAACCCAAAACACCTCACATTGCATGCAACTGCATGTTTCATATTAAAAAATTCCTTTAAAGTTCTTGGTTGGTAACTTTGACGTCATTCATTCAAATGGTACCTTTGACCTCTAAATGGTGTAAGGAAGCCCTCACAATTTGTATAACTTGCATCGATTAGGTAATAACAACCTATATAAAAAACACTATATAAGTTATTTCATTTACATTATTTGATGTACAAAATTTGAAACAACCTTCGTATATCATATAGGAAAGCTTACTATGAGGTACTTTTAGTTTATGTCTCCTATTAATTGCATCACGAAGAACTCGAACATTAGCTACTAACCCTTCCTAACTAGGAAGAACATAAACAAATTGCATGTCAGGTGTGCACACACACCTAACATATTTAGTATAATGTCGCCCCTATGAGTTCGAAATCTAGGCTTATCTTTAATTGGCACATTAACCATAATACACATCCCATCTAGAGCACCTAAGCGATTCTACAATTCAAATGAAATAAACAATAATAAGGAATCTTATTCACATACACTATATTTTCTTATAAAAGCAATAGCGTGATTATCTATCTTAAACCACTTCCAGCAATGGTCCGAAGAGTTTATTGGTATGGGCTCAGGTTTTCCAAACAAAAGATCTTGCAAATGCATCACTGTATTTAAAGCATTATGAAACACCAACTAATTGTCTCGATTGGCCTTCTAAAATATTTCCTAATAACACAAATTTTAACATGATAAACAATACATGTAGGAAAGTTTCTACTTGTTAACCAATAAGCATGATTTTTGTTGACTTTAATCTTCCTATACTTTCTAGCAGTTCTCATAGTTTAAAAAATGCTTGCCTATTCATCCTAACTATTGAATACATTATTTATCATTGTTATGCACAATTCGCCTTATATAATCTCTATTTGCATAAAATCAAGAAAATAACATCTAAACCTTAGCCTATAACTATATAAAGATGCCTCTGATGCCAATAAACTCCACAGCCAACTAACAGCATTGCACATCTCCAACCATACAGTCAAGAAAGTCACAAGCCTTTTTTTTCTTTCGACATTTCTTCTCAATCTCAAACGAGTCATTACTACAAGAAATAAATTTTCTAATGTATTTACATAAATTTGTTCAAAAAATATACAATGTAAGAGAACAATCATGAAATAATTCTAAATAGTTGATGACATAAAGTAGAGTAAGAGAGAAAAGTTACTCACACTCGCTGATGCTCCACTGTTATAACATAAAGCTTGTAAAACTTAACTTGAGAACCAATGAAAGTTCTCCAATGACAGTTAAACTAGGCTATAAGGCGTAAGAAGCATATACTAGTAAATGAAACTAAGAAGGGAATGAAACATTTTCAAGAAAAATGGAAAAGAGACAACAAAGAATCACAAGATTGGAAGGAAAGGCAAAAGCATAATAAGCATAATGACCTAGTGGTTAAGGATAAGGAATTGCATTTTTCTAGGCCTCGAAATGACCTTGATTGTTCCATTTCATCAGTAAGTAATAAACTATCAAAGCATTCAATTTCTCCAATAAGAAGTACCATATAGAGATGATCATTTTCCAACAAAGAGATGCACCCTACAACTACTTAGCTAACTGTGTAAAGACTTTTTAGACATATTAGCTACACTTTGTAAAGTTAAAAGTCCAAAAAAAACCTATATAACTCCTAGGTTAAATAAGTCATAATTGTATGTTAACACTCACACCAATATAACCAATACATAAATGGCACCTAAAACTTGGTTTAGTCCTAACAATTTTGATGGTGTGAGCTATGTTGATGTGGGGTTGGCATCTTTTGGAGAAGCTGGTTCATGGCAATTTGACATTAAAAAGTTCGTTTCCTTTTTCCACTTGCAATTCTTTCATGTTCATTTATTTATTTATTTTGGCTTTGGTCACCTATTGATTTCGATTCATGTTTTGCAGGGTTATCAATTCTGGACTAGAGCTAACGAGAATGGAGATTTCCAAATTATCAATCCATTGTTTAAAAAACATAACACTTACATTCCCTAATCTTCTACCCACTAATAATTTCAGCTGGAACTACTACAAATTGCCATATTCAATCAAACCTAGTCCCTCACCCAATTGAAACCCGTCATCAACACTTAAACATAACTCCATTCTGCAACTTTATCATCCCATAGCAATCTTATAAAAACAAAAACGATAAAAGAAGGAATATTGAGATAGAGAGAGTGTATTTTTACGTAATGTGGGAGAGTTGGCTGACGTCGAGACACCTAATAGAATGGGAACTAATGGGATTCAAATCTTATTTCTAGTGTTGAACAAGAAAAGGGTTAAAAATTAACCTTAAGAGAATTGGCAATGATTGAAGAGAAGGAAATCAACTTGTTAAGAAAGAATAGGAATAACTTACCTAAAAAACAGAGACAGACAGTAGAAGACCGGGTTGGCTTAAAGAGAGAGTGAAGTTTCTGGAGAAGAGAATCGCAAGGTAGAAAGAGTGAAAATGAACAAGTTTCTGGAGAGTGAAGTGAAAATGAACAAGTTTCTGGAGAAGTGAAAATGGGATTACATTACAAGCGGGAATGAATGATCATTTTGTCCTAAACATATGACTTATTCCAGACGTGCTTGGAATAGATAAAAACAACCAAGAGATCGACTTTAGTTATTCCCAAAGTTAAGGAATAACTAAACCTAGGATAGTTATCCTATGTATTTTTTTTCTAGCCAAACAAAGACATAACTAGTTTTTAAGAATACATTAGTAATAAAATTCTTATTCCAGTGAACTAAACAAGCAGTTAATGACACGTTCGGCACATTTCAAAGCTTACACGAAGAGGTTTGACTTAAAAAGTTTTTTAGAATTCTCCTCCAAATTTTAAAAGAGAAAAAGAAGACTTTAGAAAATTTTAAAATATAATGGTATTATGAAAGACTCTAAAAGCTTTTAGAATATGGTGAAACATTATAGAAGACCCTAAAAGCTTATGAAATATGGGTGAATCTTATAGAAGCTTGTGGAAGCTTATGGAAAATAGTAGAACCTTATGGAATATTATGGAAGAATATAGAATGTTGTAAATAATGTAAGATGTATGTAAAATAGTATAGAATATTTTAAAGTTTAAATGTAAGTCATTATAACAAATAGATCACAACTATCTATTTAGGAGATGGAAGGCTATAAATAACCTTAGAGGCTTCATTTGTAAGCATCCTACATGTTACATCCTACATCCTACAACATACACACTAGTTCCAATATTCAAGATGAACTTTTCTTTACTAACACTCTCCACGATTTCCTTTAGTCTCTCAAGTATTTTCCAATTGTGCCAGTCTTATGGCTAGCATTTTCAAATAAGGCTGACTTGGTGTAGTAGAATAACACTCAAGTTCCATATGATTCATTGGTAAAAACTCCAAGTCCGTGACAATTGTTATTAGAGCTTTAGGATGAAGATGTTAGGAGCACAAACTGAGATCACCAACGTTGAAGGTTTTAGGCAATCAAGGAAAGAAAGGTAAATTTCTAAAGACGTTATGGTTGACATTAACATAAGTTTTGCAAAGGTGGAGCTTGTAATAGCCAAAGGGTAAGAGAAGTTTGAGGAGATAGATCAACACATTGAGGGAATTGAGAATGGGTTTGAAGAGTTTCGTGGGTAGATGCAAAATTCCTTGAACATTGCCATGTCAAAATGTCACAGCCAGTTGAAGGTCTTGGAAAAGATGCTCCAACCTGAGACTGCACTTCTTAAGGAGGAGCTTGCAAAGGTTATTATAGAGCTCAAAGAAACAAATAAGGAGTTAGTCTTTTGTAAAAACCCATTGCTCAAGGGGAAACAATGTTATGCCTATGATGGTCTCCACTCCTTCAAGGGTAGACAATCTTAAACTAAAGATGTACCATGGTTCGAGGAATGCAAAGGAGATCGATAATTTCATATAGAGCTTGGACCAATATTTCAAGGTTCTTAGTATAGAGGAGGATGCCAAGAAGATTAGCAACGCTACTCTTTACCACGAAGATGCCACCTTAGTATAGTGGAGTAGGCGATATGGTGTCATTGAGAGGAACATTTGCAGCATTAAGACATGGAGTGAGTTCAAGAAAGAACTTAAGTGCCAATTCCATCTAGAGAATGCGAAATAAGAAGCAAAAGCTAAGCTAGGGCATCTCCAAACAAAAGGGAAGCATTCCAAAGTAGATGAAGGAGTTTTTCAAAGTACTTCTTGAAATTCCCGACTATCCAGATAAAGAAGCTGTCTTTACATTAAAGGATGGCTTGCAAAATTGGTTAAAGATGGAGATTCAAAGACTTGGTGCTCAAGACCTTCCTACTGCCATCTCCATTCTCGAGTCCTTAATCGAGTTCAAGAGGACTAAGAAGCTCAAATCCCATAAGGACAAAAGTAACAAGGGGAAGAGTGGGGGAGATAGCCACCAAAATAAAGAAAGTCTTCATAAATTGGGTAAGTTTGAATTTAAGAACTTTAAAGATGATAAGAATAAGTATACTCTCAAAATTTTCTTTTGTAAGGGATCACATAAGGCATGAGATTGTCCAAAGAAAGCAATGCTCTCCGTTTTAGTAAAAGAAAGGGAAGCGCAAGAGAAACAAAGAGAGGAGGCAAAGATGGCCTCTTTAAATATCCTCAAGAAAAAGTTTAAGTTCCTAAAACTGAAAAGAAGGGACATTTATATACTGAGGTAAAGGTTGGAGGCCAAATGACAAAAGCATTAGTAAATACTGGAGCTTCCAACAACTTCATACAAATAGAAGAAGCAAATTGGTTGAAAATCAACTATGACAAGCAACAAGGGTGGCTCAAAGTTGTAAACTCAGAGCCAAGAGCTACTTTTGGAGTTGCTAGAGATGTCAAGGTATGTATTGGAAAACGGTGTGGTTTAATCGATTTCTTTGCAATTCATAAGGATGATTATCTTATAGTGCTTAGTATAGAATTTATGGACCATGTTAAGGTCATATCTATTCCTTTCGCTAATACCATGTGTATTTTAGAGGAAGGAAATACTTGTATGATACCTTTATCAAATGAAAGAAGTTTATCCACTAAGCAACTATATGCCATACAGTTCTCTAAAGGCTTAAAGAAGATGTAACCATCATATTTGGTGGCATTAAAGAAGGAGCAGAATCTTCACCAACAAAGTTACCCAAATGGGTCTCTAATGTCCTTGAGGAGTTTAAAGATGTGATGCCTCCAAAATTGGCAAAAAAGCTCCCACTGAAACGAGGTGTGGATCACATGATTGAGTTGGTGCAAAGTGTTACCCCATATGTTGTAGTACCTTATTATTAGGGATGTCAAAAAGGGAGCTTGATCTAATTTTGGCCTGGGTTGATCAACCTGGGCCCCCCCATGGTCCAACTATTACTTCAAAAACGACATCATTTTTAATGGTTTTCTTAAAATATGGTAGTCCTGGCCTGGCCTAACCCATTGACATCTTTACCTATCGTATAACACCTCTCGAACTTAAGGAGTTAAGGAAGCAACTTAAGGGGCTGTTGGATGTAGGCTACATTCAACCTTCAAAAGCTCCATATTGCACACCTGTACTTTTTCAAAAGAAGCACGATGGGTTTCTCTAGTTATGTATTGACTATTGGGCACTCAATAAGATCACTGTGAAGAATAAGTATCCTATCCTATTACTTGCTGACTTGTTTGATCAACTTGGTGAAGCAAGATGGTTTACCAAGCTTGATTTAAGATTAGGGTATTATCAAATAAGGATCGTGGAGGGAGATGTACCAAAGACTACTTGTCTTACGAGGTATGATTTCTTCGAATTCTTAGTTATGCCTTTTGGACTTACTAATGCACCTGCCGTATTTTACACCCTTATGAATTAAATGTTAAAACCGTTTTTGGATAAATTTGATATGGTGTACTTGGATGATATTGTGGTGTTTAGTAAAATATTAAAACAACATGTTATGCATTTACAACAAGTTTTCTAAGTTTTAAGGGAAAATGAGCAATATGTGAAGAAGTAAAAATGTGCTTTTACATAATATAAAGTTATGTTTTTGGTGCACATTGTTGGAAGGGGCAAGCTACGAACAGACAAGTCCAAAGTGCAAGCCATATATGATTGGGAACCACCAAAGCATGCATCAAAATTGTGTTTCTTCCATGGTCTCGCCAACTACTACTGAAAGTTTATCAAAGGATATTCCTCCGTCGCATCTGCACTCACCGATTTATTAAAGAAGAATAGTGCATGGAATTAGGATGTAAGGTGTGAAAAGGCATTTGAGGCCCTGAAGAAGAAGTGACAGAGGACCCGTATTGGCACTTCCTAACTTCACTAAGCAATATGAGGAATATACTGATGCCTCCAATTTTGCACTTAGTGGTGTTTTGATGTAAGATGGATATCCAATTGCTTATGAGAGCTATAAGCTAAATGATGTTGAACATTGCTAGACATTACTTGCTAGGGTCCAAGTTCATGGTGAAGATGGATAATGTTGCCACTAGCCATTTCCTTACACAAAAGAAGCTGACACCAAAGCAAGTTAAATGGCAAGCCTTCTTGGTGCAATTTGACTTTGTAATGGGGTACAAGCCTAGAAAGGCCAACTTAGTTTTTCACACCCTTAGTAGAAAAGAGAAGCTTTTTTCCATCATAAGGTCTAAGTTTTCCTCTAGTTGACCAAATAAAAGATGGACTTGAACAAAACTCGCAAGCCAAAAGTTTAATGGATTTAGCTAGATGTAGGGAGACACAAGAATTTTGGCTTCAAGATAGTAGGCTTATCACCAAAGGCAATGAAATTTATGTACCTAAATGGCAAGAGTTATAAAAGGAGATCATTAAGGAGCTTCATGACTCCAAGTGGATAGGTCGCACATTGGCTCTTATGGAGCACACATATTATTGGCCTTAAATGCATGATGACATCAATCTCTACATAAGGGCATGTCTTGTATTCCAAAAAGACAAGACGAATCAATGCCAACTAACAGGTTTACTAGAGCCATTACGTATTCCAGAGAAGCCATGGGAGAGTATCTCTGTGGATTTCATTACAAGCCTACCAAACTCTGAAGGATGCAGTAACATCATGATAGTGGTAGACTGGTTTAGCAAATATGATATTTTCAGTCCTATATCAGTGAAATTCATAGTCGAGGATGCCACACTTTTATTCTTTAAGCATGTGTTGAAGTATTGGGGTATTGCAAAGACAGTTGTGAGTGATGGAGATAATTGCTTCATGGTGCCCTCACCAATACCTTGCTTTTATACGAAAAAAATAGGGTTTTTGGTGAGGTGGCATTGTGTCACACCAGTGATGCACCTTCTCACAGTCGTGAGTGGTGTCTCATAGTCATGAGTCAATACTCACAGTTGTGACAAGTTACTGGCATAACCGTGAATCCTTTCTCCTTGTTCTTTATTTCTTGCTCCATCCTTCATCTTCTTTGTATTTTCAACATATGTCTCATCTTTCTTGAGATTTTCTTGTCTTCTCTTGCTTTTAATCTTCATTTTATTGCTCCATGAAGAAAAATGAGTATGAATCTTCAAAAAATGACCGAAATATAGTGCTTTTGACTCACTTTAGCTCTTTTGCTTCTGAGCTGTGCTAAAACTCTATATGAGTCAAAGTGAGTATCTTAAGCATTTTCATAGCAATAATCACTAAGCGTTACGAAATACATTCATAAACCCAAAACATACTTGGCTTTTGGCTTTCCTCGAGCAAAACATCAAAATTAAGATCATAAACCCAAAACATTGACTCATTTCCCATTTGTTCCAAGAATACATAATCATAAATTGATTAGTGTAAATTGCATCGTCTTTTAGGGCATAGTTTGATTGTGTTTAGCTATTAATTCGATCATTTAGTATGTGTTTAGGTTAGAATTGTGTTATTTTGTTAATTATTTGCGTTTTAAGTGTTTTATGGGTTAGTACAAGCCTTTGAGCTTAAATATTATGTTTTTAAGGTACCTTGATGTGTTTGCTAGTGTTTTAGGGTCAATATTGAAGAACGGAGGAGTTTCAGAAGACATTTGGGCCGAATAACGACCCATGATCATGCCATGATCGTGTAGAAGGCTCAAATATGGGTTGGCCATGGTCGTGGCCTGCGTTAAGCAAACGGGTAGTTGTTTACGAACTTAACATTTTGAGGGACTTTTTGGACCTTTCAGACCCCAAAAAGACCCTAAGGTTACCCAAAACATAAAAGACTATTTAAAGAACATTCAAAGGATCACAAAGGAGCTTTTTGCAATAGCCACACTTGAAATCCTAAAGAGAGAATACTGAGAGAGAGAAAAAAGAAGAAAGAAGAGGAAGACGAAGCTAACTCGATGTGCTTCCCAGATCAAGAGGTTTCTCGACGTCACTGCCTTCCGTTGTCTATTCCAAGTCATTAATTTCTTTTCTTTTCAATTTCATTTATGTATAGGATTGAGACGGATAGTATTATGATAGGATTTGGAATATTGATGATGTTTTAAAATTTCCTTCAGAATTTTATTTTGATTTAATGATAATTTAGTCAATTGTGTTTATTGAATGAATGTTGTGATTTGATTGCATCCTTGCATAATTTGATAATAAATGAAGAGGGTGAATTGAATGAAAAATGATTAAATCGAATTAATAAGAGTTAGGTGATTTAATAAAAACCATGACAAATCATATTGGTAATTGTGTGGAGAGAGATTCCACGTGATGTTCTGATAGTTTATTAGAGTGCTTCAGATCTAATTAGAGTTTTGGATAATTTGTGAATTTATAGATTGCAAATTCTATAATCTAATCAGGGTTTAATAGTTATAACTTGAGAGAGAGTAATTAACCCTATGATAGTCTAAAACCGACAATCCATTGACACATAATCACCTAGGTTAGCATTAATGATAAGTAAAATCCCATTTCTCATAAATTGGTAAATTCCTTAGGTTGATTTTTATTGTGATTGTATATTGCTAACTTGTTAATACTTTTGTGTTTAATTTATGATTTGATTGGTTAAACTCAATTCTTGTAATTAATTTCAGTTGCATCTTCTATTTTTAGTTTTATAGTTTTTCTAGCTTTAGATTTTAGGGTTAGATTACTCTCCTTCCTTGTGGAAATGACACCTTTAATACTACGCTACGAAACGTGTGTTTGCAAAATATTGAGGGTTTATGAGATTAAAACTTACCCCAATCAAGTTTTTGACGCCGTTGCTGGGGAGGTGTAGAATTAGTTTAATTCTTGTAGTCTAAGACATTTCACTATCTTTTGTGATTATAGTACTCAATCACAAGAAGAAGAAAAAAGAGTATAGGAAGTTTAGGTGAAAAGTCGAAAACACATTGATTTGGACATCACAAGCAGTGATGAAAAATCTAGAAAATTATATATCAAGAAGAGATAAAAAGAACGATCATATATATATATATATAGGGAGCAAAGGACTCTTGTAGATTTCAATGAGCCTTAATTTAGTTAAAGAAATCATTATCCTTATTTGAACACATACACTTCCAGGTGGCATAACCACCCAGATTTCTTGTTGGACCCCGATTCTGGAGCTCAACATTTGGAGTGATCATAGGTGAGCATATTTTCCTATAGGGTTATTTCAAAGAAACCCTCATTAGCCAACATCTCACAAAGGTGGCGTGCCCACACCAGTCAATC
>JAOSBO010000003.1:16402602-16416663 GCA_027563915.1 Erythroxylum rotundifolium
ATAATAATAATAATAATAATAATAATAATAATAATAATAATAATAATAATAATGCATATTAATAATAATAATAAAGTAATGAAAGTTACTACTAATTTGCATAGCTCAAGACGTATGCTGTTAACTCCAAGCAAAAAGAGGAACACAGAATCTGCAAAATAGTATGACCATGGAATTGGCTAATAACAAATTCTATTATAAATAAATTCAAAACTATGAATTAAAGGTTAAACAACCTATAGTCATATTTAACATGCATAGACATTATAATGACTAGTGTTAATAAATATCTAATTTGTGCATAAAGAACGAAAATTAGAATATGTCAATAATTAACACATATATTTAATATGAGAACAGATTGGACAGTAGCCAATATATGGAACGAAATTATTCTTCATGACTTAGGATTTTGGAAAATGGGAACAGATTGGACGGTAGCTAATAAATGAAACGAAATTATTCTTCATGACTTAGGATTTTGGATTATTTACTTTAGATTATAAGCTTAATAAATGGCTCATTCTGATTCTTGCGGTCTTAATATTAATATCTATTTTTAGTAAGTTTTATAAAATGCTTTGTAACTACATTAACAACCATCAACAGTTTCAATTTTGTGGACAAGTGATAAAATCATCTTAGTCACTCAATTAAAATTTTTTCCACAAGTTTGATATTTTAAAATCTCTTCGTAATAATAAATTAAGTTTAATTCAATTTGATTTGAAATTAATTTAAATTGAGTTGAGTTTAATTTTTAGAAAGCGGTTAAGTAGAATTATAAATACAACATATTATGAATTGACGATATTCTAAATATGAATTTATTCTAATAATTCAAAATTGTTTTTACAATTTCTAAAATATCATCATTTAATTTGTAAATTTTTAAAATAAAAATTAAACCAATATTATTAAAAATTACAATTAAAAAATTATATTCAAACTAAAACTAGTCTTATGCATTAATTATCATCAAACCTAATTTCGAGCATTTAAATTATAAAGATTGAACCGATTAAAATTGTTAAAATATAAATATAAAGTAATAATAAAGTAAAATATGTTTTTACTTTTTATATATAATTGTTAAAATATAAATATAAAGTAATAATAAAGTAAAATATGTTTTTACTTTATGCATTTTCGGATTTAGAATTATAACAATTCTATAGCATTTGGGCAATTTCGAATTGAAGTTGGAAACCTGTGAATTGCAATTGAAATTGAATTAATGTAGAGAAAGTAAGAGCAGCACGCATTCAATATTAATTCAAAGGACTTTCATCGAACACATTGTGAGCGTAACATAAAGCACAAGCAAATACACGTATTCAACATTACAATTCCCTCTCTTCACTATCCCTAAAACTAATCAACACAAACCCCTCAAATACCATCATCAATTTATACAGAAAACTTAACAAATTGAAGAAATTCAAACAAAACACACATTCGGTACGACCCTTGCAAATGTGAAAACCGAACCCACAAAAAATGGAACAAAACTTACACAATGTCGTCAACAAGAGAACTCCGATGTTGATGGAACAGAAAATCAACATCAACAGACGAGACAGGCAGTGAAGTAGATGAAAACAAAAACGAAAGCAGAGAGCAGAGAAAACTAAAGGAAAAATAAGGGAGAGGGGGGGTGGGGAGGTTTGGGTAGTTTTTGACTTAGGTTGGACGACATTGTTTGTCTAATCACTTAATTTTTTTTTACCATCTCAACATTCCGCGACGAACACATTATTCGTCGTTAAAAGTCAAACATTTACCTACAATATACACCAATCGTCGCAAAAAGATTTGACATAAGGCAAAAACGACATAGTTACAATTATTGTGATAGGGCACAATTTGAGACGATAATTATATTCGTCGCAAAAGGATATAGCATTCAACAACGAAACTAAATTTCGTCGTAAATTGCCAACTATTTAGCTACGATGATTACAACCATCGCAAAATACTATGCTTGGGAAATGAATTACTTCTTACAGCTGCAAAATGTACAACAACAGGCTACAAATATGTGAAATCATCGCCAAAAATTATTGCTTTACCGACGATGTATATTTTTATCACCTAAAAGTTTGATTTTGAGATGAATTTTGTAAAACGTCGCGAAAACCCTTCTTTATTGTTCTTTAAAAACCCTGACCTTTATTTCCAAACCTTTCTTCCTCTGTAATCTTGAACAACTCTTCCCAAAACCAATAATCTTTGACATCTTACCCACGTATCAAAGCTATTCACTTAATTGAAACACGGTCTGCAATCCTCTAACTTCTTTTTTACTATGTTCTGTATTTTTCATTTGAGATGATCTTCATTTCTAAATTTGTTACTGACTAGATCAGCTCTTTGTTTGACAAGTTTCTGTGATAAAGTTGTGATATTTATATTTCTACAGTAGATCTGAACATTCTTTGTGTAGATCTATACATAGGGTATTTTTTGCAGTGTTGAAGTTGATTTCTTTATGTTTTGTAATTTTTTTTAATTTCTTTGTGTTATGTTATTTGCACATTGTCGTTGGAGAGCGTGGACTATGTTAATGTTAGTTATGGAAGGGAAAATATATAGTTTGCATTTGAATCTTGGGATATCATTGTCATGTTTGTAAGGTGTTCAATGATATTTATGTTACAATTCGCATATGAAAAGTGCTATACTCAAC
Organism: Erythroxylum rotundifolium; assembly: GCA_027563915.1. NCBI lineage: Eukaryota > Viridiplantae > Streptophyta > Magnoliopsida > Malpighiales > Erythroxylaceae > Erythroxylum > Erythroxylum rotundifolium. Next base: position 16,405,292 of record JAOSBO010000003.1, read on the forward strand.
GCAATCCATTAACAATGTTATCCACTCCATTTTTATTTAATTTTGACATTGATTTTCATCAATCTCGGCAACTAGGACTGTTGAAAAGTTAGTTATCTTCTATCCTAGCAATACTTTAAATTTTGATTTCTTTAGGTTATGTTATTATAACATTGTCGTCGGAGAGTTTGGATTTTGCTCATCTAGTTTTCAGAATCGAATCGATTTAGTTTACCTCACCAATATCTACTGAATCTTCTAAACTTGCTTCTAGATGGTTTTAGGTTGTCTGTGATTGGAAGTAGGATGGAATGTGTTAATGTTAGCTATGGAAGGGACAACATATGATTTGCATTTGAATCTTGAGATGAGTTTGTCATGTCTGTAAGGTGTTCGATGATATTTCTGTAACAATTTACATTTGAAAGGTATTATGCTCTAGGCAATCCATTAAGTTCTAAACCTGAGTAGTTTCATTTGTCATCATAATTGGACTTAAACATATTATCCTTTTATTCTAAATCAACTTTTAAAGCATTTACCTCTTAACATTATTAATAAAGGAATGTCAACATAGAGACTAGTTCACGATGGCCCTAATTCATTTCGTTGGGAGGAATGTGGCAAAATTGTCCCTGCTGAGCAAACTAAAACTGAAAAAGAAATCTCCAGTATCTATAGAAATCGTCGTAAACCTTCTATGGCCGATTTTCTGCTTCAAAGTGTTTAGTATCATTCGAATAACGTCACTTCCCTTATTATTTACATCTCATTTTCTTTTATGAAGCTATTATATATATTTACATTTGATGGTTTATATTATACGTTGTTTAAAGCTTCCTTTAGTCTCGAATGTCACATGTATGCCCGTGGGGACGGGAGCGATGAACAATGCGTAAAGGAAAATCGATTGATTTGGCAAATTCATCAATTCCAAATATTTCGTTTGCTCGTGCACGTATGCATGTCATCCCAATTTCAGTTTATTTAACGGTTTACTAATATAGTAATATCTAACTTCTGTACTGATTGTGTTTTAGGTTCTAAATCTAGCGATCATTTCACTGCATCCTCTTCAAATTTAGAGATAGCAAAAAAGTTATTGGAAGAGGGTGTGAGAAACCCTACAGTTGAGGGAAAAGATATTACTGTTTCAATTGGTGCGTTCGAACGTGTAAGGGCTCTTCTGGGGAATTTAGACAATGGGGACTCATTTGCCTTTATCAACTCTCATGTCACTTGAAATCCAAATAAATAATTATATCATTGTCAGTTAGCAAGTTAATCAACTGAACTCAACTTTAAAGTTTATTTCTTGTTATATCTGCAATAATTTGCCAAACAACATATGTATTACTTATAGGTCAAGTTGCGTACTATCGAACATTGACTGTTATTGTTCTAGTTCTATGAGTGTATGAATTGGACAACTTCTAATTCAAAGTTCGTCCTACTCCATATATCATTTTATTATATTGATAAAATAATTTAAATTTTTATTAACTAATTTTTTCAATGTTAATAAATACTAATGATTAATTAATGTTAGGTCCCTAAAAATATGTTGTCAGTTTTTTTAATAATATGTTGATAAAATTATTTAAAATTTTTATAACTAATTTTTTCAATGTTAGTAAATACTAATGATTAATTAATAGTACTGTTTAACACTTAAAATTATGTTGTGAGTTTTTTTTCAATAATATATTGTAAACATTCAAAACAAATCTCCAATAAAACATATCTTAACTATGATAGATTATAAAATTGTTAGTTTAATAATTTATGAAAATGTCAATCATTTAGTGACGATTTCTAAAAATCATCACCAAATGTATACATTCAGCGACGTTTTTAGAATTCGTCACTAAATGTGGAACATTTGGTGACGAATATTAGAATTTGTCGCTGAATGCTCGACATTTAGTGACGAGGACATCAAATCGTCGTTGAATGTATAAACTTTTGTGACCAAATAGAGCTTTTGTTACCAAATATTGACCTTTTGTTGACGCTTTATGATATCGTCGTCAAATATCGAACACTTAGTGACGATTTTTGGTATTCGTTGCAGTATGTTTGACATGTCATGGTGACGTGTCAAACATATTGAGACGCTTTTCTCTGTACGTCGCTAAATATCCAACATTGAGCAACGATTTTCTCTGTTCTTTTTGGTTTAGTCAGTAAATTGTAAGTTTTAGTAACGAATGCTTTTAAACGTCACAATATGTTGTCTTCCAGCAACAAATTACGTTTCGTCGCTAAAAAAGTCGTCGAGAAAGGCCTTTTTTGCTATAGTGTCTTAATGTATTTAAATTTTTGATTAAAAATAATTAATTGTAATTAACAAGCATATGTCACATCTTTTAGGTCCTTTATGTTTGTTTCCAGTATAATTTTAGTCCTATCTCTTCTTGTTTTATCTCCTTGATTTCATAAAGTAAAAACATGATACTATTTTATTATTTATGTCGTTGGATATATGTAATTTGCTATGAATTACTTATTAAAATAATTTTTGATGCTTTTTATATTTTAGAATTACTAGATTTTGGGTTGAATTTTAGCTTGAATATCTAATGTATTACAAATTTACAATTGAGAATAATTTCATACATTATTAATTTATAATTTATTTAAACGCAGTAGAAAAATTGATGTAAATATTTTAGATAAAAGCATAGTGTATGAGTCTTTAGATAATGATGGAGCATTTTGAACTTTTTACGATAATGAGACAGAAGTTCTAGACATATTATTAAATTTGATTTATTATTAATTTATTATATAATAATATAAGTTGACATATTTTTTATTTCAATAAAATATTTTATTTTTATATACTTTAATAATTTTTATTTCTTATTTATTATATAAAAATTTAATATAAATTAAAATTTTAAAATCTAAATATTTTCTTTAACTGATTCAACGATTTTATTTTTAAAATATTAATAACAACATAGGTCACTGTTGCGGAAGCAAACAAAAGGATGATTGGAAAGTTACGTGTATATCTCACGTATCAAATAATCTCCCATTAAACAAGAATGGTTAGTAGACCTCCTGTTCATTGGTTGTGGGCCACGCCTGGGATTCGGTTGATCTCGAAATGATAATATCGGCTTCAATTCAATGAAGAACTTGGCTTAAGGCCCCTAATAAGTGTTTTTAATATTAGATGGTGGAGAAACATTTTGATCAAATCAGAGTAACGGTTGTGACTGGACAATGCTTTTCCACCATCTTCTGTGGGTCCAATTGCCACGAATTTCCACTTGGTTTTACTGTGTGCTGTGCTGTATTGAATACGGTGTTTTTATCCATGTTTAGTTAACAAAATTAGAATAAAACAGAGAATTTACATAACTTTGTGGCCCGATAAGCCTAGGCCTGTACCAACTATGTTTTCGACAACGTGAATCTAATTGAGTGCATTTTCACACAGAGTCACCCCCCCTGCATTAGTGCAGAAATCTATGTACAATTCGTATGCTTGAGGCCTAAGAAATGGTATCTAGCTAGTCACTAATGAGAAATAGCATTTGGCTAACCCATTTAGTTATCAGTTATAGGATGTCAAATCAGGTGGGAGTGACTAGCCGCAAACAGTAGAGAGAGAGACCGCAGATTGTGCCAAATCTTAATACTTCTTGAAGTTTTATTTATAAAAGCAATGACGACCATTTTGAACATCAATTGAATCCAAGTATTTACTATCATACAAGCTTTTAATTTATTGGACATAAAGAGTAAGGACTACAGAATTTTAGTTGAGAAGGTCCCTTCAGTATATTTTGTTTTAGCGGGTAGCAAATTATACTTGCTCTTTTCTTCCCAAGAGCCCCAAGGACAAGATCATCGGATCCAACTTAATAAAGCTGTAGAGGGACCTTTGTTGGCTTTAATAAAAACAAAAATCTTTTACTAAACAAATGGACGTCCTAATCTAGATTTATGTGCCTTGACAATTGTTTCAAGCTACCTTTATGAGCCCGGTTTAGGTGGCTCCACCACAAAATCATTCAAGACGAAGGTCATCGCAACTATCCCATCTCTTTGCCACCTTACACAGGCAGTTAAGAGAGAGAAACTTTGTTTTGAAAATGGAGAAGGAGGGGAAAAAACAATATAGATTAATAGATCATGTATCTCAGAGATATGACAAAGCTGAATGACTTTTCAGCGCGTGCTCATATGTCATATTTACTTCATGCGTATGGATTGGAATTTGGCAACTGGGTTATCAGAGCAAGTACTAATAATTATTAATCATGGAATCAAAGGGTGTCTGAGAAGAGCTTTCAAGTCATTAAAGACGTTCAATTAACTTCACGGTGATTGATAGTTGATTTTCTTATTTGCATAATTTTGACTAATCTAAAGTGGAGACTTTGAATAAGAAAGATACGTGGAGACAAGGTGGGACACGGTAAGGAGTTGTGATGAAGACTTGCACCAAATTAAAGCTTCAATCTAATAACACGCATCGTATTCGCCAAGTGGGGTTTTACCATAGTTAACATATCTATCTCATACTTAGATTCGGGCAGATCTCTAAAAAAGAATATAGAACTCAACGTCAATCACGCAACATCCTAGACAATCATTCATCATCAACACGAAATGGTAGCCCCAAACCCCTTAATTGTAAACTCCTGAACAGACTCATTCACACATTGTATGTCTAATGTGTCTAGCTCCTTTCCAAATGCATCATCCGAATTGCATTCACTCAAACATACGTAATATAGACGAATAATTTACCGTTAAGCTTAGTAAATAATAATTAACAGAGAGAAATATTAAATTAGTTGAAAGATGTAAGATGTAGATCCACCCCTTTTTAATTGGTTGAAAGAGGAAAACTAGTAAAAGTTTGTAATAACATCATGCATATTCGTAGAAGAAAGACTCCAATTCTCGTGTTGCCTAAATGGAGCGCCAGAACGAAGGCTTTGTATAATCATGTGCAATATGGTTATCTAAGAATAAATATACAAGAAAAAAAAGACGTGGCACCGGGAACTTGAAAAAATTGTATATAGCTTGAGTTTAGGATCTATTTGTTAGAAATTTACAAAATATAGTAAAAAGAAATATGAGGATGAAGACTTATAATTCATTATTTTAAAGTTTTAAATTTAGATATGATGTCTTGATTTATATATGAATTCACTTAAATTTAATTTGGTTCATTTTCTTCCTAAGATTCCTCAAATTTCTTCACTAATGGAGGATACTAAGGTACCATTCATCTTACTTTGCGTTGCCTACAATCTCAACTTAGTTCATCAAACAAATTTGTCAACTCGACACTTTCCATCAAGTGCTGGGAAGCAAGAGAAGTGGCCTAAACCTAATCGCAATCAAAGAGTTTCTTCTCTCCAAAGCCAATTTTATTGAACCCTCCAAGAAATTTGAACCCCAGCTTGTCCATACTTTTTCCCCTCTAGTCATAAAGCTCCCTAACAAATCCATGGGTTAATAAACCTCAGTCATCGCAGTCTTAAATCCCTCGTTAACGTCCATCATTTTCTTTTTCACCTTTACCGGATTAGCACAACATCCTAAGTACTAATCCTCACCTCTCAAGTCTTGGCAAGGAGTTCATCGCCAACCTAATAATTTCAATTTTTGTAATAACTTTTTAGATAAAGAATTAAATGACCGGTAACCCATCAAGTAATCATAAAGTAATGGAAGATTACTATTCCATTTTCGTTAAGAAACAACGGGATTGTTTGGTGTTACACTTCAAAATATGCAAACGTACACACGCACGCACCACATCGAAAGACAAAAACAGCGAAAATATTTTCCCAGACAGCTGCAAAACCTATGGGCCCTCGAGGTTTCTTGGGTCATGTTAATGTTATCACATGTTCATTTCCTGTTCATACATAAATTGAAACCAGATCCTTTTCACTTACCGCTCTATATGAATTCAGTTCTATTCGATCTCATCCGAAAAAAAATATGTGAAATTTAGCACTATCCTGTTCTTCTCCTTGGGATGTTCGCAACCATCTCAGTGTGTTGTATTGTTATCCATTTTATTCAAACCACTTTTCTTTTCGTTTCATATTCTGTGTGTTTATCTGTATATATATCCGCAAACATGCAAACTTTGCCACTTGCTTTTCGAAACTTTAACCATGCACATTTATTCCTCCACCCTCTCTTTCTCTATCTCACTCTGTTTAAGGTTGCAAGAAAAAAGTAAATCCAGAAAGCTTTGAGTGTGATCGTATGTAGGGTTTTCTAATGGCAGAACTTGATTGTCAAACAAAATCAACTTCCACAACCACTCGTTTAAAACTCTTTGGCTTCAACGTCTCAGAAGACGAAGATCTCGCTTCAGACCCCATTAACAAAGCATCTTCTTCTTCTAGCTCACCGGAAGGAGCACCTGCCTCCAGCGACGGCAGAAAATACGAGTGTCAGTACTGTTGCAGAGAATTCGCCAACTCACAAGCCCTGGGCGGTCACCAAAACGCTCACAAAAAGGAACGTCAGCAACTCAAACGAGCCCAAATGCAGGTCTCCAGAAACACTGGCGTTGCTGTGTCCTTAGGAAGAAATCCTATGGTCTCCGCCTTCGCTCCTCCGCCGCATCTCTTGGCACCTTCGGTGATTGTTCCCACTGCTAGCGGAGCCCCACCGACATGGGTTTATCTGCCTCCACATGGGACATCGTCGTTTCAGGTCTCACATGGGTGCGTGTTTCCCAGAAGTGGCGGCGGCGGAGGTGGGACTTATGGCGTTGGCTGTATGGAGGATCATAGTACGTCTCGCGGAGGATCACCGAACCAAAATAGAACTGACGGTAATCATAATGGGGCGGCACTGGCAGTGTCGAGTAGATCCTCGGATGGGGAAGGTGGGCCCTCTTTTGATGATGCATTGGGTTTGGATTTACATCTTAGACTTGCTCCTGCTGGGTCATGATACGTACATCTCTCTGGCCAGTGGCCACTTCTATAAATCGTACATTTTATTAGCCATCTTATTTTTATTTATTTATGTCCCTCTTTAATGGCTCCAAAATTTAACCCTTCATTTAACATCATGCATCTTTTCAGTTAATTAGTACCGAGACTGAGATGATCTAACTAATTTTCTCTACGTTCCAATTGTATTTTCTTCTTCTATATCATTATTCATTTACTGGAATCAGCATTTTATATCCCTAGACCTAGACCGAGGATATCCAGGAGAGAAGGAAAGGATGATAGGTCATAGGTGTGCGTCTTGTCAGAATCTTAAAGCATAAAAATTGAACCAGCTTAATGTTCAATCTTACTAGTTTTGGCATCTGAGAATCTCTCTCTCTCTCTCTCTATGTACATGTATACAGATATTTGTTTTAGGCATTAGCACATGATGTAGAAATTTAAGCATCAACGATCCTATTCCTAGCAGGAGAAGAGCATGGCTGAAAATTTTTTTTAACTTACTTTTGAAGATTCCACTGTAGTAGTATGATTGATGTAAAGTTTTTATTTAATTATTTTTCCTTATGTTAAGCTTTTTTATTTTTGTTTTGTCTCAGTTAGGTATTTGATGACGGAATTTTAATACATCGAGTTCATGAAACAAATTTTCTTCAAGAACTACTCCACTCTTTTAAACTGGTTTAAGGAAATCTTTTAAATTGTGTTAATTAGTTTAAATACTCTATTACTATAATTGGATTCCTTGATCCTGCACATCTAAGATGAAGGGGACTAGTCGATGTTCTGCGGATTACGTGCAGATCCCTGAATTTCTGCACTAAATCATGTAAAAGAAAGTGTTTGTCTTTAAAATGTAAGAACTAAATTATGAGATGGATGCATAATTTGTCCAGGGGGGCTCTGCACACTGCATCTAAATGGTTGACTTTGTTTAGCTAGCTACTGATCTTTTTCGTATATCAAATATTAAAATGAACATTTGAGTCGATAATTAGGATTAGGAACAACCAATTTTTGGGCAGGCGAGTTTGGGAAATATTTAGTATTCATATACTTTAGTTTTATTTGCCATATTACAAAAAAACCCCTTATTGTGACCAACAAAATTAACATTACAGCATGATCCAGTTATGATCAATGTAATTTAAGACTTGGGACTTTATCAAGTGGGTTCCCAAATGAGAGTGGTTAGATTAAAACCTTTTGGCCATGGAGAAAGTCCCAAGTTTGAAATTGCGCTCCTAGTCATAGCAATTGCTTAGCTATAGCTTGATGAGATGCCCAGGACAAATCTAATTTTTGATATTATTATTATATTGAGTTATATATACGCGCGTGTGTGTAAGGGTGTAAATACTACTCGTTAATTTTAGTACATGCTCAGTTGTATTCATAACAAGAACTTTATAAATCATACCGTTACAAACAACCGAAATATTAAGTATAGCCATATACTTAATCCTCCAAACTCAATTTTGTAGGATCCCCATTTGACTCTTGCAATTAAAATAATCCCTAGGAAGAAGCTCATTATTCGTAAATGCAAACCTTTGCAGTAGGTCAAGATTAAAGTTGTGAAGAAAATTAACATAATATTGAATTTTTGTCGTCTTATATAGCAAAGTAAGATGAGGAATAAGTTAGAACATGGAAAATAATTACCATGAATTACATATGATGACCTACATTCAAATGCTAAATTTTGTTATGTTCTAATTTTAATAAAGAGTGATTTAGATGTAAGAGAATTCATTCTTTAATTAAAATTTTTAATATGTTGGATTATAGATCATGTCACCACTTTAATCTTCTGTTCATTTTCAAAGTCTTTTAATACTCTTTTTCCACATCATACATTTCTATTCTCCTTTCATTTTTTGAACATCGTTTTACATTTCAAGTATTTTAATTTAATTAAGAATTCATATCATATTATTCAATTATGAATGCATTTCACTCGAATATCTAAATTAATTAAATATTCAATTATCAAATTCTTAATTTAATAAGTTAATCCTATGTATTGTTTATAAATAAGTTTTAGAGTATTGTTTATAAATACGTTTTACAGTTAAAATTTTTATATATTCTAATAATAATTATTTAAAATTTATTTTTTAGATTAAATTTTTTATTTGAATAATAGTTATTTAAAATTGAATTTTCTTATATGATAAGTCTTTATAATCCCAATTTTATGAGAACTTTTTATATTCAAAAAATCATATTTTTATTCTTTATAATCCCAATTTTATGAGAACTTTTTATATTAAAAAAATCATATTTTTATTCGATATAATTAACTTAATTCAATGAGACACTTTTGTAATGAACATAGTTTCGAGTTTTATATACTTTTTAAAGTTAAAAGAATATATATTAATACAAGGCGTTAGTCAAAACGTTACAAAAAGGGAAAGAACACCAACCAAGAAGCATGAGACTTATTGGGAAAAAAAAAAATCCCTCAAGCTTTTTTTTTTGTATAATTGTGATCTATTTACATAGTAATCATACAATTAGAATTCTCAACTAATGAAGGAATGTGTTAGATAAGTATGTAATTATTTGATTTTTTTAAAATCACAGGCCGTAATTGGATATTTCAATTATATTGCATAGGTTTGATATATAAATCATAGTACGATTTTGTTAGCTTATGAAATACTTTGATACTTCCCTCAATATTCAATACATACATGAAAAACCTTTAAACACAAAAAATTAAAAATTTATTAATGGCAAATGATAACTGAGATGAAAAAAAAAATCTCAAATTCACGTAGAACGGGAAAGTATGAAAGGAGAGAGATAACTGAGCGAGAGAGGCTCCGAAGAGTACAATAGGACAAGTGACATTACATAATTAGGAGCCAATATATAATATGGGATTAAAACAAGAATAAAACCAAAGGATGGTTTTCTAGCATTGGATAGGTGCAGTTTCTACTTCCTACGAATCATTCGCTAGTTTTTGTTTTGAACAAAATGTTGAATTAAGACCGAATGAGAGACGACATAAACGGTAGCCTAAGGACCTTTTAGTAAACCAGTCTCATTATTGTTAGTCTCGGCAAAAATCATACGTGCGCAAGTGTCTATTGCACTATAGATATAAGCAAAGTGTAAAAATTATAAAACATCATTTTCTCGCATTGTTTATAGGTGACTGATTCGGGATTATATGAAGCCAGGTAAGGTTGATATTTGGTTTTGTCTGATTTTGATGGGGCTGGGCGCTGCTGCTTGGATCCATAGGATTGGTTGACTTTGGCACGGAAATACCTGCAAAACAATAAGGCGCACCGGGGGTTGACTGCCGGTAGGCCCCTCCGATGCTCAAGTTAGTCTTTTTTGAGGGTTTTGGCGGCTAGTGAATAAAGAATACTAGGTTTTTCAAGAATCGTACCTTTTTTTATGATGAGATAATGAATTTATATAGTTAATACCTGTAGGAATTAGGTCAATCATCAATAGATGGGCCGATCGGTCCATACGTCATTCTAAGTCTGAGCTTGGGCCTAGCACGACCGACCCAACTATAAGCCCCCCTACTCCTCGAGTCTGATCAAGGAGAAGGGTCGAAGGAGTACATAATGGTAGTGCAGCTCGTCTGTATGATAGCTCGTGATAGGCCCGATCGGTCGGACATCAACGCTTAATGTATGACAGCTCGTGCCAATATTGATCGGTTAAATGTCGACGCCTTGTGCGTGGAGGTATTTGGTCTAATCATTTCTAATGGCGCGTGTCCTCTGACAGGTTTTCAAAATTTGAAGCGAGGCGTCTTTTCAACTGCTGCGCAGCTGTCATGGGTGTCCTTTCAGCTGTCGCGCCGTTTGGGGCACTTGATAACCCTAATTCGCATGACTCAGATTTTGCCACGCGTCCGACTCTGATTGATACGCCCATTCAGTTGATCTCGGTGATAACTACTCGGGGTCGACGAATTTCCTTCACGTTCTATTTCATGTATTCGGTTCTGTATCATTTTCTCTATTCTCTATCTTTTTCCTTGCAGTCACCGAAATTCACTTTTCACCACCGTCTCCATTCCTGACTTCGATCTCTAAGCTAGGTACGTCCTTCTTCCTTTTCTCGTCTCGTAAGTTTCATTTTTAGTAACCATGTCGTCGACTAGCCCTAGACTTAGGAACGAAACTAGCTCCCCCTCTTCTCTTTCGTCACCTCCTCGCCAGCCTTCGCCACGGGCATCCCCGAGTCTTAGCGAAGAAGTGAGTACGATTCTGAGGGAGCTCCATCGGGAACCGGCTGTTGAGAGCGCTTTGCAGATTGTTGGGCCGTCGGAGTTAGGGGCGGAAATGGTGGGGGTGCCGGAAGCTGGTGGAAATGCAGCGTCGGAAGCAAGGGGGATGAGGAAATCGGAGCGAGTGCCCGGAAGGATGGGCAAATTGTTGAAAAGCCACCAAG
>JAOSBO010000003.1:16424204-16460297 GCA_027563915.1 Erythroxylum rotundifolium
TCATTTAATCCAAAGACTACTTACTTTAGGCCATAATCTTATACCCTAAATCATACACTAATTTAATTCTAGCTTTGACATAATAATTAAACTCCAAATAAAATGGGTTAACTAGTAAGACCACAAAATTTATTCAAATCATGCTTAACAAATAAAAAAATTTTTGCGCCCAACATTTCTCCCCCTCTTAAAAGAATTTCATCCTCAAAATTATTACATGAGTTATGGAAAAGTTACAGATACTTCTCCTTTATGACTTCTAATGGCTCCATGTTGCTTCCTTCTTTGCATGGTTCTTCCATAAAACTTTGACCAGCTTCACAACCTTGTTTCTCAAAACTTTTTCCTTCAAATCTAGGATCTTTACTGGTTGCTCCTCATTGGTCAAATCCTCCCTCAATTGAACCTCTGATGGTTGAACTATGTGCAAAGGATTGGATCAATACCTTCTTAACATCGATACATGGAAGACACTGTGGAGCTTAGACAATTCAAGGGGCAAAGCTAACTTGTAGGCTAAAGGCCCAATCTTCTCAATGATTTCATATGGGCCTATACACCTCGAACTAAGCTTGCCTTTCTTTCCAAATCTCAAAACCCCCTTCCATGGAGAAACTCTTAAAAACACTTTGTCTCTTACTTCAAATTCCATCTCTTTTCTATGTGCATCCGCATAACTCTTCATTCTGTCTTGAGCTGCTTTAATTCTCTGTTTCACCAATTTAATCTTATCGACTGTAACTTGCACCAATTCAGGCCTTAAAAGCCTTCTTTCACCTTCCTCATCCCAACAAATAGGAGTTTTGCACCTCCTACCATACAAAGCTTCATAAGGTGCTATCTGAATTCCCGAGTGATAGGAATTATTGTAAGCAAATTTGATTAAAGGCGAATGATCATCCCATGATCCCTTAAAATCCATAACACAAGCTCTCAACATTGCCTCCAAAGTCCGCAATATCCTTTCCAATTTTCTATCAATCTGTGGATGGAAAGCTATACTAAAGTATAACTTAGTTCCCTATGCCTCCTGTAAGCTTTCCCAAAATTTGGAGGAAAACTTGGGATCTCTATCTGAAACTATAGAACTTGGAATCCCATGTTGCCTGACTATTTCCTCTATGTACTTCTTGGCCAAAGCATTCAAAGAATCTGTCTGCCTTATTGGAAAAAAATGTGTTGACATAGTTAGCCTATCCACTATCACCCATATTACATCATGTTTCCTGTTGGTTCTGGGCAACCCCATCAAAAAATCCATCATAATCTTCTCACGCTTCCATTTCGGAATAAACAAAGGCTTAAGCTTGCTTGAAGGTGCCTGATGTTCAACCTTGACTTGCTGACACACTAAACATCTTTTAGCATACTCTGCAACATCCTTTTTCATTCCTTTCCACCAAAAGTGCTCTTTTAAATCTCTATACATTCTTGTACACCCCGGGTGCGTTGCATAGGGAGTATTGTGCACCTTATCAAGAATTTCATCTTTCAACTCTTGCATATCTAGAATACATAATCGGTTACCTACCACCATCAATCCATCTTCTCTTATCTCTATTTCTAACGGTTTATCATTTTTAATCTCTACTCTGAGCTTGCTCAAGTTCCCATCCTGTGCCTGCAATTCTTTAATCTTCTCATTTAACACTGGCCTTACCCTAAAGTTAGCCACTATACACCCAAATTCAGTTTGCCTCAATGTCACCCGAAGTTTGGCTAATTCCTTCAATAAAGGAACATATATTGTCTCCATATGTGCAATAGTCAATTTTCTACTTAGTGAATCTGCTACTACATTAGCTTTTCCTGGTTGGTAATCTATCATCAACTCATAATCTTTTAGTAGTTCCAATCATCTTCTCTATCTCAGATTCAACTCTTTCTGGCTCATCAAATACTTGAGACTTTTATGGTCTGTAAATACCTTGGTAGTGACTCTATAAAAATAATGTCTCCATATTTTCAACGTAAAAATTATAGCAGCTAACTCCAAGTCATGCGTATGATAATTCATCTCACAGGGCTTTAATTGCCTAAAGGCATAGGCAATCCCCTTATCTCCTTGCATCAACACATAACCCAATCCCTTCCTTGAGGCATCACTATACAGTATATACCCATCACTACCTAAAGGCGAAGTCAAAATCGGAGCTGTTGTGAGCCTGCTTTTCAATTCCTCAAAACAACTCTGACACTCCTCTGTCCATAATAACTTTTGATTCTTCCTTGTCAATTTGGTGAGTGGAGCTACTGTTATGGAAAATCCCTCCACAAACCTCTTGTAATACCCAGCTAAACCTAAGAAACTCCTCACTTCTGCCACATTCTTAGTGCTTCCCATTTAACCACGGATTCTATTTTTCTTGGGTCCATATGTATTTCGTGGTCTGAAATCACATGTCCAAGGAATGTTACTTCTCTTAGCCAAAATTCACATTTGTCGAATTTGACATACAATTCATTTTTCCTCAATGTCTCCAAGGCAATCCTTAAATGCTCTTCATGCTCCTTATCACTCTCGGAATAAACCCGATCTGAACTGGTGATAACCTGATCTCAAGTCTACCATGGAGAAGACTTTTGCCACTTACAATTGATCAAACAAGTCATCTATGCATGGAATTGGATATCTGTTCTTTGTGGTGATATGATTGAGCTTCCTATAATCCACGCACATCCTTAATAATCCGACTTTCTTCTTCACAAAAAGGACCGAAGCTCCCTAAGGCAAAGAGCTTGGCCTATTGTAACCTTTCTCTAACAACTCTTCCAATTGCTCCTTGAGCTCCTTCAATTCCGTCGGAGCCATTCAATAAGACAGAATTGATATTGGCGTTGTGCCTGAAAGAAGCTCAATGGGAAATTCAATTTACTTAGATGGTGGTAGTCCTAGTAATTCCTCGGGAAAGACATCCAGAAATTCCACAACCACAGGTATGTCATCTAACTTCCCTCCATTTGCCTTCTTGTTTACCACATAGGCCAAAAATGCTTCACACCCTTTCCTCATCATTTTCTCTGCTATCAGAGCCGAAACAACTTTAGGTGGGCTTGCTTTTCTGTCTCCCAGAAATACCAACTTTCTACCATTGTCCAACCTAAACTTTACTATCTTCTGTTTGCAATCCAAATTAGCGTCATACCTCTCTAAAGTGTCTATACCCAAAATTACTTCTAATCCTCTGATTTTCAAAGGCATTAGATTCACCACTAATTGTTCTCCCCCAATACTTATCTCACAATCCCTATAAACTTGACTAATCATAATATACTAGCCGATTGGAGACTCACCATTAGAGGAGTATCCAACGGGCTCAAATTTCTACCACACACAGTTCTACTTGATGACACAAATGAATGGGTAGAACCCAGATCAATCAAAACAACAATATCATCCTTAAATAATTGAATCATACCAGTTACAACTTCCGGAGCTGTCACTACATCCTTCGGTGTTATTGCAAACACCCTAGCTGGTGCTTGCCCCCTTGGTCTTCCTTGAGGGTTCACCCTCTTAGTTGCATCAGAACTGCCCACTTTTGTTACAGTCTTGTGCCCCACAGTTTCAAATCTCTTGGAATCTTGCGTCTAACTTCTCTCCTATCTTGCATACTAAGGACACTCTTTGGCCATGTGCCCCTTCTCTCTATATTTGAAACAAGCTTCATTCAATCTATAGCATTCTCCTCCATGGAACTTTCCATAATGGTCACACTTAGGGATAGATGACTTTTCCCCTTCTCCCCTTCTATTGCATCTAGTCGTTCAGGCCTATTAAAAGATAGTCCTCATCTGTCTAGACCTACTTGCACCATTTCTCCTCTCCTCAGACTACATAGGAAAGCTCCTGGCAGTCCTCTCTAGCATAGGAGTACTGCCTTCCCTCTTGAACTACTCTCTCCCCTTTCTCTTTTTATTCATGGCACTCTTTATGTTTTCTATGTTTTCAACCCTCAATGCTACTTCAAATAGCTGTTGAAATTCACAAAAATTCTACACTACCACTTTCTCTCTGATAACTAGATGCAAGCTTGATGCAAACCTATGGCACTTAGCTACTTCACTCATCATCATCTCAATTGCATACCGAGATAGCTGTGTAAACTGACACTCGTACTCGCTCACTGTCATCTCCCTCTAGGCGAGACTCAGAAACTCCCTTTGCTTTTGCTGAATATAAACCTCAGACAGATACTTCTTCTTATAAGTGGCTAGGAAGTCTTTCCATCCCAACACTGATGGCTTCATCTGACTCCCTGGCACACTTTCCCAACAATGCAAAGCATCCCCCTAAAGTAAACTAGCAGCATATACCACCTTCTCATCATCCTCGCAATCCATCTGCTCCAATACTCGTTTCATTTTTCTCAACCATGTCTCAGCTTCTTCTGGATCAGTGGTCCCATAGAAGTCCACTGCTCCATACTTCCTCAACTTATCAAACTGTTTCCCTTTCTTCACTGGTGCTAGAGCAGAAGGCTGTGAGACCCCATTGTCTCAAGTTTCTAACAACACTAAAAATTATTCAATTTGGTTCGGTAATCTGAAAGTTATACTCTAAACATGTTGGGACTGTACTTCTACTAAAACAATATTTTATACTTAACTTCCTTCCAAAATTTGACATCTGTAGAGACCGAATTTAAGCTTTGTTTCTTCACCAAACTTATATCTTTATGTCCCTATTTTAATCCAAATAAAAAATCACTCCATTTTGATAACTACAAAAGAAAAGGTTATGATCAAAATATCGAAGCATGTCTGGTGCTAAAAAGTTCGCCGCGGCAAACTTTTCTAGAAAGGAAAATTTTGCCTAAATCGTCAAAGTTCGCCGTGGCGAACTTTCCTGGGCTGGATGCGGCAACCTCTATCCATTAAGTTTGCCACAGCGAACCAAGAAGAGTTGGCCACAATGAACCTTGACAGGAACATATGCAGCATTTCATTTTTCCAGTTATTTCACTTCCAACATCTACAACCAACACCCCAAATCTCAACCATCATTTCTACTTCATTCCCCACTCCATTTTAACCCAAAACCATTCACAAATACATCATAATCTATCTTTGATCATTACCCCTAAAAGATTAAAGCATTTCTATACACCATTCATTAACAACTCCCCACACAAATTCAACTTCATTTTCACTTCTAACTATCATTAAACATGGTTAATCCAACAAACCAAGAAAGGAAGAATGACTGTACTTACTTGTTTAAGTTCCAAATTCTTCAAACCCTTCAAGATCTCCACAACCCTAGCTTGACTTTCTCCTCTTCTTCTTTTCTTCTCACACTCACGAGGCTTTTCTCTTCTCATCCAAGCCAACAAGTTTCCTCCTCTAACTCTACACTATAATAACCATCAAATGTCCCTTTTGTCCTCCAACATAAGCCTTATAATCTTTGGAAATAAGAAATCTTCCAATTCTACCCCCTTCTTTCTTTTAATCCAAAGATTTCTTACTTTAGGCCATAATCTTATACCCTAAATCATACACTAATTTAATTCTAGCTTTGGCATAATAATTAAACTCCAAATAAAATGGGTTAACTAGTAAGACCACAAAATTTATTCAAATCATGCTTAATAAATAAATAAAATTTTGGGGCCTAACACCAAGTCCCCAGACTCTTTCCAAAACAGGAAACAATCATACTTACATACATGTATCGACACGTAACCCAAACCTAGGCTCCTTAGAAATTAATTTACTTTATAATAGGACTTCGGCAAAGATTTACAATTAGGTAATACATCCCTTAGCAGACCAAGTAACATATCAAATGACTTATTGCTCCACTTGTTATATACTTTCAAGTGAAGCAACTTTATTAAAAACGACAACTTTGAAAAGTTTGTACATCCAGGGTACAACTCTTCAGTTGCTTTATTTAACAATTTTTGAAAGGCACCCATAATAGAATCTCCCACACCTATTGGAGGACCCCTTCCATCCTGATCAATTAGACAATCATTTAAGAAAGAAGTCACATCATCAAGCAAATATTGCATGCCATCATCCTCCTCATCACCATTACGTTCATTAATATCATTGCCCATCCCATCAGTGCCTACATTTGCAGTGTCTCCCTAGAGATAAATCTATATTCTGGCAGTTCACGATGTAAAACCCAGTCGATACTGGGTTTTATATTGGTCCATGCCAAATTGCATTAAATGATCAAAAACATTCATCTGAGACCTCATATAACAATTCATGCAACATAAACAAGGGCGTGAAATTTCACAATCTTGGCCCTTTTTTTAGCCACAAAATTTATATACATTCTCACTCCATCAATATATTCACGAAAACCCTAACACTGTTCATTTAACTCTTATCCACAGAGCAAAAAATACCTATTAATTAAAAATCAAAATGAGAACATTATGTTAGTGGAAATCAACAAAGACTTTTACTCGTATACTTAAGGAGGTAAAGTGACACTTTTCATCTAAGCCTAGAAACATACAGTTAGCTAATACACAATAACTCTGTAGTTCATAAATCAACTCTTGGCAATTTATTTACTGTATTATTTATGTAATACTTTAGCGGAATTGCATAAAGCAAAATATGGCATTTCATAAAGCAAATTCAATAGCCATAGTATGAATGCAAACAAACTAATTAACAATCCAATAACTTGATACTTATAAGTTAGCATACCTGCTTCTTGTTTTCCAATGGCTCCTCCAACTATCTCCTCCTGACACTTGGAAATAGTATCTGTCATAAAGCATGATAAAATAGAACTAAACTTCAGCAATTAAATGTAAAAATTCTTATGAACAGATATTGTTCAGTATAGTAACCACCAAGTTCACAAAATAAACAATTGATATGGTGTATCATTGTATTTCAACCTGTGACAAATGATTTTGTGTATTTTGTAACTCTTTCTTAACTTGTATGTTTTAAGCCTATATTATTGGAACTTGAAAAGCATGGGTATCTTGTAAGAAATTAGAAGTGCATTATGAAATATCTTGTTATTCTTGTCTCCTTCTTTGAGTCATTAAACTCTAGATTTATGTTTCAAAGTGCAACTATGAAATTTAAGTGCTTCAATGTTATTCTATAAAGCCTTTAAAATAATATCTTTAGTAGCTCATTCTTAGGATCCTAATACATGTCTTGTTAGGCTATTTTAATCTTATTTCTTTAAATATATATATAACTACTTATATGCTAGTGAATTTTCTATTATTAAGTATTTTTAATTATTCTTTAACAAGACTAAACTTTTTCACACATTGGTGAGTATATTCTCTAATTATTACTCTACTCATGCCTTTCAGTAAGTACTAACTCATAGCTATTTAACCCTCGAAGATAATTGTTAAATCTGAATGGGCTCTTTTAACTCTAAGTTCGGTCAAGGAATAGGTGAATGATTTGAGCATATAGTGGTACTAAAGTTTGCTTTGCTATCAATGAAAGTAGATAACCTTTTAGAATTGATTAAAGCTTTGTCTAACTTCATTATAAGAAACAATCTCCACTTTACATGTTATACCATGTGTACCAAAAATTGTAATATGTTAAAATTAATGAGCCATGTTTTGCTAATGCAGATCCTTAAAACTTCATTAGAGAAAATTTTTAATCTATTATAACCTTTTTCATAATAATAGAGCCTATGGTACGAATGTGGCTCATCCAATTAAGCATCAAAATGCATAGTGAAGTGGCAAGCAAACGGATTTCATACCCTAGAATTGCTAAAAATGAAATGGAACATAAACCTTAAATCAAATCCACTACTCTCCTACGGTTGCTTAGACAAAAAATCATATTCTTTTCTGCCTTCTTTTCTTTAAATATAAGAACCTAATGTTTAATAAGCTATAGGAGCTGAATATGGATTCATATAGTAGGCCATATTATTATAAAATTTCTCTACAAATCTTTATTGCCATTTTTATGAGAACAATATTATGATCTACTGTGAGAAAGAAAGAGTTGAAGAGCTTAAATAGTATTATGCTAAAATAGAAAACACAGAGGGTAGAGAAAATATATAGTTATATTGAGTAGTAAAAGAAGCCATCAAATTGCATGCATAGGGGGTGGTGACAAAATTAAAGTGGCAATAAAGCATTTGTTAAGGGCTTAAATTAGGTTAATCCATTATGAGAAAAGGTAAGATAAGGGTAAGTCCAGTCTGCAATTAACTAACCTCTAACTTCGTGAAGCATATAGATAAAATACAAGCAATCCAATCATCTAACTGCTTATAACTGTATTATTACATTATGGTCTTTTTGAGATTAATTGAACATTAGTGTGTGGTTATAAATGATATTTTTATAATTAGTGATATTTAACTCAAAATAAAAATAGATTTTCTGGGTACTGGTACATAGTTGTGCTCTTAAATTTTGTTTTTCAATCATAATATGTGTTACAGGTTAATTTGAGGTTAGAAATTGTTTGATTTTTGCACTTTGAGAGTTAGAAAATTTAATGTGACAAAATATAAGTGGAGTAGGTTGTTTCTATAAATACATTGCAATTAAATTTCATAAATACTATCTATTCATCTAATTTGGAGATGTTTTAGGTAAACAACCAATTGCCTTTGGAACATTTTCATAAATACTGTCTATTCATCTAATTTGGAGATGTTTTAGGTAAACAATCAATTACCTTTGGAACAATTTCACAAACACTTTGTATTCATCTGATTTGGATGCATTTTAGGCTAGAGATTAAATAAACAGAAAGCATAAATAATGACTGAACTTCTATTAATGTTCTATAAAGTGTTCGGCTAAAACCCATTTTGCTTACATTACGTACATATTTAGAAGGCATAGTTTTGCTAGAGAATTGAGATAATATGTACTAACAATATTTGGCTGAATGTTCTGAATATGGATAGGGTAGTTGGAAACTTATCTCATCTGATCCCATCTCTAAGAAAACCCCTCAAATACTTCCATATGAAATTATAGGCTAAAATGTAGTTCAATCGTTAATCAAACAACATAAAAAAAATCTGAATTATTGAAAGTATTAGGAGGGCAAACATCCATCTTCCTCATACCACACACATGAACCAAAAAGATAGAGAGAAGATGAAAAGACCTTAATGAAATTCACCAGCGAAAATGACGATAATGGCCGGAGATGTAACAGACGACGGAGCAGACCATACCAAAGGAAATAGCGAGCAGTTTGGGTGGGGGGAAGGGGACTCGGGTGGAGGTTTTAAGAAAATCAAAACAATGTCGTTTGGTTTTAAACCAAATGACATTGTTTTGCTCCTGAAGCCAACAGTGACATTTTATTCAACAAAATGTCACGGTAAAAAATGCCGCAAAAAGTTTCACAAATGAAAACGTCACAGAAAATTCAAACTTTTTGTGACATTTTAAAGTCTTCACTTCGTTCATCAACTTTCAACTCTCATTCAAGCACCACTTTCATGATCATTCCATCCCTAAACTATCATTATGTATTTTTCTTTTAAAACAAACCATGAAGATCATTACTAGGGATTAGAGCATGAAAGAAGAGGAATTACGTGAGAAAGTTGATCTAGAGGCGTTGGAGAGAATAGATACACCCGCACCATCTTCCATTGTTAAGCCTTCCACTTTAGAGCTTAAACCTTTACCTTCCCACTTAAGATACATCTTCTTAAGTAAGAACCATACCCTACCCATCATTATCTCCAACCAATTAGATTGTGAGAAAGAAGAGAAAGTGGTGGAGACCATTATGAAGAGGATGAGAGCCATGCGGTGGCAAATTTCTGATATTAGGGGGATTAGCCCCAATGTGGTGATGCATAGGATTAAACTAGAAGAAGGATATAAAACTATGAGGGAGCGACATAGATAGTTAAATCCAAACATGCAAAAGGTTATGAAGAAGGACGTAGTGAAGCTTTTGGATGTAGGGATTATTTACCCTATTTTAAATAGTGAGTGGGTGAGTCCAATACAGTGTGTACCTAAAAAAGGTGTCATAATAGTGATAGAGAATGAAAAAAGTGAAAAGATTTCTTCAACAACCATCACAGGTTAGAGAGTGTGTATCGATTACTGAAAGCTCAATTTTGCCACCAAGAAAGACCATTTCCATTTACTTTTTTTGGACCAAATGATAGAAAGGGTGGCTGGTCATTCTTTTTATTGTTTTCTTGATTGATATTTTGGTTACAATCAAGTTTTTATATACCCAAAAGGACCTAGATAAGATCAATTTCACTTATCCTTGTGGGACTTTTGCTTATCGGAGAATGTCTTTTGGTTTATGCAATGCATTTGCCATATTCCAAAGGTGTATGATAGCCATATTTGTAGACATGAATGAGAAATTCATGAAGGTATTTATAGATGACTTCTCTATCTTTGGAGATTCTTTTGATCATTACTTACTTAATTTAGACAGAGTGCTTCAAAGATGTGAGGAGTCTCATCTAGTTTTATTCTAGGAGACGTCTCATTTTATGGTCTAAAAGGGAATTGTATTAGGCCATAAGGTCTCATACAAAGGGATTGAAGTTGATCGCACTAAGACCAAGGTGATTGAAAAGCCACCACCTCCCACCAACATCAAAGGTATCCTAGCTTTCCTTGGTCTTATAGGGTTATACAGATGGTTCGTCAGGGATTTTGTTATAGTAGGGTTAGCTCTCTAAGTATCGCACTACATAATTTCTCTTTTCTAAGTAAGCACTTGAAAGCTCAAAGATCAAATGATTTCTCAAGAGTTGTAAGATTCGTAACATCTTCGACTAATACTAGCATTTATAGCCTAAGTCTCTAACTACTTCTTAATCTTTGATAACCACTTCTTGTTGAAAACTGTTATTTAGTTGAGCTCTGTAACTAACTTCAACTAAGTAACTGTCCAACGTACTGGTTAAATTTCTTCTTTGTATCGTCTGTGTTTTCTATCGTCTGTGTTTCCTATCGTCTGTGTTTCCTATCATCTGTGTTTTCTATCATTTGTGTTTCCTATCATCTGTGTTTCCTATCGTCTGTGTTTCCTATCGTCTGTGTTTCCGATCATCTGTGTTTCCTATCGTCTGTGTTTCCTATCGTCTGTGTTTCCTATCCTCTGTGTTTCCTATCGTCTGTGTTTCCCATTGTTTGTGTTTCCCATCGTCTGTGTTTCTTATTGTCTGTGTTTCCTATCGTTTATTTTTCCTTACATCTGTCTTTCCTTACGTCTGTCTTTTTGTGACGTCATCACAGACAATTCCTTTTGCCTGTATTTTCCCTTGCATCTGTGTTATGATGACCTCACAGATGATTCCTTTCGTCTATGTTTTCCTTGCGTCTGTGCTTTGGTGACGTCATCAAAGACGATTCCTTTCGTTAGTGTTTTCCTTTGCGTCTGGGTTATGACGTCATCACAGATGATTCCTTTCGTCTGTGTGTTCCCTTGTGTCTGTGTTATGACGTCATCATAGATGATTCCTTTCGTCTTTCTTTTCCCTTGCGTTTGTGTTATGATGTCATCACAGACAATTCCTTGCATTTACACTTTCTCCCGCATTCTTTGTGTCTGTGTTTTCCTTACCTAAAGCCTTATCCTTATAACCTTAACTATCATGCCCAATTGCCCTTACGAAATATTACAACTTTAATACTTCAATTCAATTAATCTATGTCATAAAATCTTACCAACATTGACATAATAATTAAGTCCACAAAATAATCCCTTAAGGACCTTATAATTTATTTAAATCATGCTTATTCCTCAAGAAAAAAAATTAGGGACCAACAGTTTGGATTGATGTTATTTTACCTTATTTTGTGGTTAACTTGTCACATTGAGGATAATGTGTTGTCTAAGTATGGGGAGGTGACATTTTCTTTGTCAATTGCATTGTTTTAGTTTGTTTTAGTTACTATTTTGCATTTTGTTAATTAGGATGCATGTTTTAGGCCTATTAGTTAGTTTTATGTCGTTTTATGTTAAGCAATGGCACCACACTTGAATCATTTTGATTTTTTTAACATGAGACTCTGTCATGCTAGCTGGAATGAGATTAAATGCATGCTTGAACTCAAATTAGGTTACTTGAGTAAAGAGTGAACCATGTTGAGTGATGACAAGCAATAGGTTGTATAAGTTTACTCATAATTTGACACTTGAACAAGGAGGCAGAATGAAAAGCATTACCGAATCCTACTTCTTTGAAGAATTTAGTTTAATTTTTTTTGTTTTTAAAACAATTAATCTAATTAATAAAAACAAACTCCAGCCTAATATTAAATGTTTCTTTTGGGCTTAAAATTAAGAATTAATTAGTGTAAGTCTAATATTTAATTATAGCCTTAAAACCTAATTTAATGAACTCTTAATTAAAATGTTCCTATCTTATTGGCCTGAATCTAATTCGTCCATTTCTATCCAAATTGTCTCATTGTTTTTTTTAATAACCTCCATTTATTGTTCTTACTTTCCTTGATAACCTTCCCCAAAGCCTAGTTGGGAATCTAATTGGACTCAAATAATTGAAGCTCCAATAAGCCCGGAATTAATTTAATCTCATTATAATTAATTCCGACTTATTAACTAAATGTCATTCCACTTAAGAGAATTGGTTGAACTCTTGAATTACTTAAAATTATGAGAAAATGTGTTTCAAATTAATAATCAGATGTCCAATAAAGGGTGAAATTACCATTTTGCCCTTTTGTTGGTTTTTTCCTTCTATATCTCTTATTTCACTCTACATGGTGATTAACACACAAGATCCAATCTTGGTGTTAAGACTTGATGGGTAGCTAGTCTATCAAACTACTAGTGCCAATTTAATCACCAATCTCTATAAAACATCTAGAAGTGATGATATCACTATAAATTCTTTAGTTGAGTAAATGTTCCCTGATGCATGTTTCAATTAACAATTCTAATATGTAGCCACCGGATTGATACCCTGTAAAAATTCATTCCGATCATATCAAGAATTATAACGAAACATACATGCATTCACCCCTTATTAAGATTGTGGTTCGTAATAAGCAAATGCTAAGGTGTATGTTTTAAGATTAAAGTAATGACCTACTTCATTTAATAATGTCATTATTGATAGTCAACTTCTATCATGATTTGAAACTCACCATTCCCTAGAAGTAAGCTCCTTTACTTACACAGAGGTAAATTGTAATACTACAGTCTAAATCATAATAAAATAACCAACTTAATTATTCGACTATGAATCAATTAATTTAGATTTTAATAATATATATGTTTCCCATACATCCCTATGAATGTGTATATTACTTACAAAGGAACCTTGGTACCTTAGGACTAATTATATTATACTTATATAAATAAAACCGAACTCTTTTGTTTTATTAATAATAAATATTTTCATTACAATATTGTAACTGGAAGAAAATTAAGTTATATGTAAATACACTTGCTTTCCAGGGCACTATATTTATATAACCCTAACAATCTCCCATGCCCTAATGCAAGTTTGACATATCCCTCATTCCCATACCTTCTTGGTGACTGTCAGATTTCTTTATGACAGCATCTTCGTGAATAGATCAGCAAGGCTTCGATCTTTGGGAATCTTTACCACATCCACTTCACCATATTGTATTATCTCCCTTATTAGATGATACTTTCTCCCAATATGTTTAGGAGCTTTGTGGTTTCGAGGTTCTTTAGATTTAGTCACTACCCCACTATTATCACAATGAAGTGTAATGGCCTTTTTTGACTCAGGAACTACCTCCAAATCCTTTGGGAACTTATAGAGCTGGAATGCTTCCTTTGCTGTTTCATAAGTAACAACATACTTAGCCCCCATAGTCAAATCAGCAACATAAGATTGCTTGACACTCCTCCAAGCTATGGCTCCACCTCCCAAAGTAAATGTAGAACCAAAAGTTGGTTTCCTTGAATAAACTTCTAATTGGAAATTGGAATCCCTATATGCTGTTGGAATAAGGCCACTTCCATAGTAAACAAGCATTAAGTTCTTCATCTTATGAAGATACTTTAGTATGCACTTGACCGCAATCTAATGCTCCAGTTCTGGATTGGACTAGAATCTGCTTACCAGTCTTACTGTGTAACAGATATCCGGTCTAGTGTAAAGCATATCATACATTAAACTTCCAACTTTTGAAGCATATGGAACATTGTGCATGCATTTGAAATCCTTCATGAAAAACTTATTAAGCATGTTCTCAATGTAGGTCAGTTGAGAGAAGGCTATCTGCTTGTTCTTACGATCCCTTATAAGCTTGATCCTTAGATCATAGGTAGCCTCTCCCAAGTCCTTCATTGAGAACTCTTCATTCAACCATCCCTTGACTATAGATAACATTCCTACATTATTCCTAATAAGTAGAATGTCATTGACATACAGAATTAGGAAAGTAACCTTGCCTTCTTGAATCCTTTAATAGACTCAAGGCTCATCTAGGTTTTGCATGAACCCATAGGTTTTGATAGCCTTATCAAACCTAGTGTTCCATGACCTAAATGATTGCTTAAGTTCTTAAATGAACCTTTGCAACTTATATACCTTATGCTAATTACCTAGCTTAACGAATCCTTCTAGTTAAGCCATATAAATGGTCTCCTCGAGATCCCCATTAAGAAATGCAATCTTGACATCCATTTGCCATATTTCATAATTGAAATAGGCTGCTATGGCTAAAAGAATTCTGATGGACTTAAGCATGGAAACCATAGAAAAAGTTCTCCTTATAGTCTATACCCTCTTTTTGAGTATAGCCCTTAGCTACCAATCTAGCTTTAAAGGTCTCTACGTTTCCATCTTATCCTTTCTTCCTTTTGAAGATCCATTTACACCCTCTGGCTTTTATAACTGGTGGTAAATCTACAAGGATCCAGACTTCGTTGGCATACATGGAATCTATTTCTGATTCCATTGCCTTAAGCCACATTTCTACATCAATGTCATTAATGACCTATGTATAAGTAATGGGATCCATTACTTCTTGATCTGAGATGGCAATTTGGCTTTTCCTAGACTAGATGCCTATTTGGTTGTCCACAACCCTCCCACCACATCTAGGCAATATTCATGTTCAAGCTGCTCTTCCGATTCAAATCTTGAATCCATTTTGACATCTTGTTCTGCTATATCTGAATCAACTCTTGGTTTGGATGGAATACCTAACTCCTTTAGTGTTACTTCACTTCCTCCTTTGTGATTTCTCACAAATTCTCATAAATACCTTCTTGTCTTGAGGACTATAAAAATAATACCCTCATGTACCCTTAGGACATCTTACAAACAAACATACTTTTAACCTTGGTTCCATCTTTATAGATTCAGGCCTTAGAACATAGGCTGGGCAGCCCCAAGTCCTCAAGTGCTATAGTGAAGACACTCATCCAGTCTACAACTCCCTAGGTGTTTTAGGCACAAATTTGGATGAAGCCAAGTTAAGAAGATAAGTTATCGTTTGTATGGTATATCCCCAAAACAATTCTAGAAGGCTATAGTAGGACATCATTGGTTTTACCATTTTCAATAGAGTCCTATTCCTACTCTCAGCTACACCATTTTGTTGAGGTGTTCTGGGAGGTGACAAGTTGGAAACAATTCCATTGTCAATTAGGAATTGCTGGAACTCTTCAGATAGGTACTCACTACCTCGATCCAATCAAAGTTGTTTCAATGGCTTGCCAAGCTGCTTCTTAGCTTCAACTTTGAATTCTTTGAACCTTTCAAAGGATTCACTCTTTTTGTGCATCAAATATAGATAGTCATGCCTAGATTAATCATCTATAAAGGTTATGAATTATTCATAAACTCCTCCAACTTTTATGTTCATAGGCCCACACACATCAGTGTGTACTAGGTCTAACATGGATTCAGATCTATTTCCTTTAGAACTAAATGAGGCCTTGGTCATCTTTCCTTTAATACAAGGCACACAGGTGGCTAATGGAACATTTTCCAAACCCGCAAGGATCCCATCCTTCACTATCCTATCAAGCCTTTTCAGATTGATATGACCCATCTTTAAATGCCACAGAAATTTTGAATTAACACTATAGTCATTAGATTTTCTTGGTTTTATTAATTATGTGGTATTTAGTGAGCTTGTCATAGGTTCTATAAAGAGCAATCCCTGTTTAATTACCGCATTACAAATAAAATCCTTATTCTTATAAATGTTGAAACAACATTTTAAAAATATAACGAATAACCAAATTTTATTAAACAAAAAACAGAAATCATGTTCCCTATAACCATTGGGATGTAATATACATCCTTTAAATATAACCTATAACCATTAGGAAAGTCTAAGATTACTACTCCCATTGCTTCTGCTGAAACGTAGGATCCATCCACTATCTTGACTTGAAACTAGCCTTTAGGCAGTCTTTTCCTTTGCTGGAACCCCTACACAGAATTGCTAATATGGTTGGTGGCTCTTGGATCTAATATCCAAGAATCAAATGAATCTACCACATTTCTAGTTCCTAACAAACTTAGGAAACCCATACCTTCTTTGGTCTTTAGGGTCTCAAGGTAGACCGTGCAATTCGTCTTCCAGTGGCCCTTCTCACCATAATGGAAACACTTTCCCTTGGTGTCTTCTTTGGCCTTCTTTTTCATGGGTTATGCCTTGACACTTGTTTGGGCCTTCATTTCATTTGCACCTTTCTTCTTTTTCTTGCCCTTACCCTTGGTCTTAGAAAAAAATGTGACATGAGCCTCTAGCCTATTGACCCTGATATTTAATGTCTCCTTCATGTTCTAAAGGGTATTCATCAAATCACTCAAGCTGTAATCCTCGGTGTTGAGCTCATAGTCTAGCTTAAATTGATGAAAAGATGAGTTTAAACTGTTGTTGATCACGATCATCTGCATTTCTGCATCTTAACTCGGCTTTAGGAATCACAGAGATTGCTTTAAGTATGTAAACTCGCACTGGTTCATCAGCCTTTTGTCTGAGATTGTGAAAGGTTTAGATATCTTTCACCCTTGTAGACTTGGTCCTCACACTAAACATCTCATATAGGCAAGAGACCATTAAACTGACATTTTGCCTACTTGTAAGTTGCCTCTACAACATTGCACTAACCAAAGCCTGAATTTAGCACTTTCTAGTTTTATCAGCATTCTTCCACCACTCATATTGTTGTACTTGCTCAGGAGTTGAATTGCCACCCAGAGGTGCAAGCCTATTTTTTGTTAATACCCATGAAATTAGTTCATATTGGAGAACGAGGTCGAGGTTAGGTCTTCATTTATTAAATTTCTCTCTATTTTCTAATTTATTATTAGTCAAGAGCATTGTGAGTGGATTCATTTTATGGTCATTATGACTAAAATATATATTATTAAAGTATGAGCATAGTAGTCAAAAAAATTGGAACTTTGTATAAAATCATGATGCATGTATGCATGATGATAGATTTAAAAAACTTAAAAAAATTAAATCTTTATACGACTGTTATTTTTCTTACCTATAACAGACTAAGTGACGGTGGGCCATCTTATCCATTAAAAGAAAAACTAGGACCCTCCCACTCAAGAAGCTACCAACCATTTTCATGCCCAACCATTTGAGAAGCATCATAATTTGGTCCATACATTTATCAACAGAGCTACGAAGGGCAGATTATTGATAAACCGTGTTGAGTGTGCAACCATTTGATTCATCCACTAAAGGTACTTGTAAGCGATACCTCGGTGGGAGGTCACATTTGCTACCAATGAGTAGAGTTATCCCTTAGGAGACGCAAACCATGCAAGATTTAGGATTTATGTCCTCCGATGGGGATTAACACTTCACTATATGCAAATGAATCATCACATGGAAACCGTAGACTTTCACATGAGCATCCTCTCCCTTTTAATCCTTTTCGGACTTTAAGTTTCAATAAATACTATCTTGTCTAGATGTAATTTATTAACCATCCTATATTGTTTCATTATATATCTCATACGTTGTTGGACCCCAAACTCTTCTTAGAAGACTAGAGCTAATTAATGAGAAATGTGGAGAGGTTCATATTTTTGCTTTGGTGCTTTTAGTGGATAAGAGATTTTGAAATGGGAAGAATTAAGGTGAAAGTTAGAAGTAGAATGAAAACAAAAATGAGATTGAATTTGTGTAGTAAGTTAATGAAAAATATGTACATATGTGTATGTTTTGTTATTGGTTTTCATGATTAATTAAGGATTAAAATTTCCTTATGGATAATAATGATTTGAAATCGAGATGAGAATGAGGAGTAAATGAAGTAGAAAAGGTGATCTTGTTATGAGTTGTATTAAAGAAAGATTGTGAAACAAAAAGGGTAGTTGATCTGGAAAATTATTCAAGGAGAATGCTTCAGTGCTTTAGACTTAACTATTTCTCTGGTTATCCAAACGAGATGACTCTTGATTTGGATTAAACTAGAAATATTTGGCTGAATTTTTATAAAGACATCGAATTAAAATTTTGTCTTTAAGAATTGCAAAGTTTGTCATGAAGTTGAGAACTGGGTGCTGTACATTGGCTGAATGTAATAATTCATATTTTGTATTCGAGGGGAATCTCAGCTGATCTGGACAAATTTTTCTTCTTGGAAGTGGTAGTTTATCCTCTTAGCTTTCCAACGGTATATAGTATGAAATTTTTGGACCTCTGGATTGTAAGTTAGGTTCCTTACAAAGGGGAATGCGTAGGAATGTAAAGACGTATTGTCTGTGTTGCATCGTCTTAAGTTGACTTTGCATCGTCTTAAGTTAATCACCTATCATCTGCCTATTGCATTCATCTATCGTGTGTAAAGACATATCATCTGTGTTGCACCGTCTTAAGTTGACTTTGCATCGTTTTAAGTTGACCACCTATCGTTTGCCCATTGTATTCGTCTATCGTCTGTGTTGCATCGTCTTAAGTTGACATTGCATCATCTTAAGTTGACCACCTATCGTCTGCCTATTGCATTCTTCTATCGTCTGTAAAGACGTATCGTTTGTGATGCATCGTCTTAAGTTGACTTTGCATCGTCTTAAGTTAATCACCTATCGTCTACCTATTGCATTCATCTATCGTGTGTAAAGACGTATCGTCTGTGTTGGATCGTCTTAAGTTGACCATCTATCGTTTGTCCATTGCATTCGTCTATCGTCTATGTTGCATCATCTTAAGTTGACATTGCATCACCTTAAGTTGACCACCTATCATCTGCCTATTGCATTCTTCTATTGTCTGTAAAGACGTACTGTCTATATTGTATTGTCTTAAGTTGACTTTGCATCATCTTAAGTTGACCACCTATCGTCTACCTATTGCATTCGTCTATCTTTTGTAAAGATGTATCATCTGTGATGCATCATCTTAAGTTGACCACTTATCATCTACCTATTGCATTCATCTATCGTCTGTAAAGTTGTATCGTCTGTGTTGCATCGTCCTAAGTTGACTTTGCTTCGTCTTAAGTTGACCACATACCGTTTGTGTTTTTGCATTCGTCTATCATCTGTAAAGACATACCGTCTGTGTTGCATCATCTTAAGTTGACTTTGCATTGACTTAAGTTAACAACCTATTGTCTGTGTTTTTGCATTCTTCTATCGTCTGTAATGACATATCATCTGTGTTGCATAGCGTCTTAAGTTGACTTTTGCCCTGTCTTAAGTTGACCATCTGAATCGTCTTCTTTCTAAAGAACTTCGTCTACCTTTTTTCTTTATATACCTTCTAACGAACTTCGTCTACCTTTTTGTTTCGTCTAGTTTTTGACAAATTTTGTCTACTTTTTGTTTCATCTACTTTTGATTTCGTCTGCTTATTGCTTCATTAGCTTTTTGCTTCATCTATTTTCTGCTTTGTCTACTTTTTACCTCGTCTATTTTCTGCTTCGTCCACTTTTTGCTTTGTCTGCTTCTTTCTTTCATCTGCTTTTGCATTCGTCTATTTATTTCTTTGTCTGCTTCTCGCATTCGTCCGCTTATTGCTTCTTCTGCTTATTGCATTCGTCTGCTTTCTGCCCAAGTGACCGAGACTTCTTCTTCTGTATATTGTTCATTTTGTATCATCTGGTCCAACTTTGACCCTTCAGATGATAAAATTTGTTCCTAAGGTCTTCATAAAAGTTGTAGATTTTGAAGTCTTCTTTCGAACCATATAAAGAAAACCTTAATCCGATATCTGTATGGAAAGTTATAGTAATTTTCCCATTTTATTTGTCTTTTTCTATTTGGTCTGCCTTTTCATTTGACTTCATCTGTACCTATCTTTTGTCCTATTTTTGAGGATTCATAAGATAAAACTTTGAAGTCTTCATGAAAGTTGTAGATCTTGAAGTCCTCTTTGAAATTTTCTTAACATGATCTTAATCTAACTTCTCTAGTGAAAGTTATACCATTTGTCTTGAGAGAAGTTCAGTATGATTGAGGACAAAAACAAGTTTGATTCTTTTGGCCATAACTTCTTCTCTTGACACTCAAATGACTTGATTCTTGAACCATTGGACACGTAATACAATAGAGAAGATTTTTCTAGAATAAAGTGTTATGTCAGAATGTTCAAGGGTATTTTTAGCAAGACACTTAAGTATAAAAGACATAAGGCATAAATGGAAGGACAAACCAGACATTTCTCAATCATTAAGGGCATAATTCGAAGAAGAAATGTTGTCTTGTTTATAAATGAAGAAGTCAAGAAAGATTTTGAAGCTGTCCAAGAAGAGAAAAAGCAAGAGGAAGAAAAGGGCTTCCATTTTAGTTAAGGATACCTTCATTTGGGTGAAGAATGAAGGTAAAACCATTTTGAAAATTTTGAATTTTTGAAAGGATTTTAGTCCGTGGAGTTTAGAAAATGTTTGGGTTTAAGTATTCTAGAACCAATTTTAGTTATTGTGCTTGAAGGATTTTCCATTGAAAACCCCATTGAGTGGGATTTTTGTTATTGTATAAAGGTATCAAAGAGGCAAGAGGAGCAAGAGAAGAGGAATATTTGAGCAAGGATATAAGTAAGGAAATCAAAGTGGGTACATGTTTATAATAGAGTAAATAAGCCACTAAATGTGTTCTTAAATCAAGAAAGTTTAATGATTTTAGATTGCATCATAAGTATTGCATATATTTATTGCTTCTTGAATGAAATGAGAAATTGTTATATGTTTGCTATATGTTTTGTTTATGATTTGGGTTATTGATTTGCGAAAAGACTTTGAAAATGATTCTTTTTGGAAAAGATACATGTTTATGAAATCATGTTTTCAGAAATGGATTTTCAAGATAAATATAGCAAGCATATGGAAATGCAAGTTTTCAAGAAAATATGCCAATTTGGGCAACAAGTTTACAAGATTTTGAAATATATGTGTTACGTGGGTTTGGTTTGGTCCCTTAAGTATGTCCAGTGCACTTTGACTAAAGGCTTCTGTTGCCTACCCACTAGTGGCATGGAGCTCCTTCATGAACTCCCATAAGTTCACGGCTGCGCAAAACCATTTTGTAGGAATGCATTAGTACATTCGGTTCACGGTTACACAGGACCCTTAGGGGAAATGTGTAGTACATTCTGTTTTGGACCTACCCAAACCATTATGATCTGCTTATGTGTTTATGATGTGCGAATAAGTTGAAAAATGCATAAATTGTGTTGTTGGTGATTTTGATTACTTGACAAGACAAGAATTTTGAGAAACATGTGTTTTATAGACTTAATGAAAGTTTTCTATGGCAAGTAAAAATAGTTTCAAAAGTTTTCTCTTATCTTTTTATTACAAACTATTATGCACGAGCTTTCAAGCTCACCCCCTTCCTATCCCCACCTCCAGGTGATGAGCAAGAGATGGAGTGAAAGAGAGTCAAGGCATCACTTCAAGTTGCTTATGTTGTAATTTGAGTTAGTTTTGGAAAACACAAGGCTTTAGTCACATTTTTAAGAATCTGTAGTTCATGTAATGTTGGGATTTCAGATTATGTTGTAATGTGGCTTGAAAGGCCATTATAGCTTTGTAAAATCCTTTGTTTTAAGGGTATTGAAATGTGAATGGTGAAAATTAGTTGTAAGTAATGTATTAAAGAGTACGATGAAGTAAAGATTTGAGAGTCTTATGGTATTTCGATTAAAAGTTGGGTTCCAAAAATGGTAGGGTCCAACATTTTGTGGTATTAGAGCAAGAAGATGAACCGGTAATGATTAAGGTGTTCTCTATTAGAAATAGCTCAAGTCTTATGATTTTCCTCAAGAGTTGGACTTCAAAAAAGGGGTCTAACAGTTGTGGTATCAGAGCACCAGTATTAGGATCTTACATAGGCAACTTTCAAGATATGTGTCAATCGCAAGAGCGATTGTTAAGAGTTTGGATATGTGTCAATCGCAAAAGAATTTTTAAGAGTTTGGGCCAATAGAAT
The DNA here is from genome assembly GCA_027563915.1 of Erythroxylum rotundifolium. Taxonomy (NCBI): domain Eukaryota; kingdom Viridiplantae; phylum Streptophyta; class Magnoliopsida; order Malpighiales; family Erythroxylaceae; genus Erythroxylum; species Erythroxylum rotundifolium. Next base: position 16,446,553 of record JAOSBO010000003.1, read on the forward strand.
TAGGGAGAAAAATGGTGTCTTGGTAGAGTTTATGGTAAGGAAAGTTTGTGAATATTTTAGCAATAGGAAATATAGTGTAGTCTGATGTGTTAGACATAGATTCAGTATTTGTAATTATGTTAGGGAATATGATGATAAAAATTTTGTTGTGGATACATACTTAAATTGATACAGATGTGAAAATATTTCCAGGATTTGACTGATGAAGAGGTAGCAACAGGGTGAAAATGACAAGATTTAAGGTGTACAAGCAAAGTGGAATTGAAAGGTCGAACTCAGAATTTATGATTAAGTATAAGATTGTGTTGGTAAAATTGAGATTTGAATTTCAAGATGGCTATGTGTTCATGCTCCGAAATTAATTAAGAATGTATGTATGGAAAGTGAAACAAAGGATAGTGATATATATGGAGGTTCTAAAGGTTATGTCGACCAGTTATTATGAGTACATATCTGATAATATGCTTAAATTGGTGAATAATATGATTGAGTACATATGAGACCTATATTTGGACATGGATAGGAGATAATCAATGATCCCTATAGTTAAAGATCATGAGATGAATCAGAATAACGAGATGGAATAATAGTATAGATGATTATAGCAAGAAATATTCTTTCGAAGAAGAATTGTTTTGAATTAGGTTAAGCAGATCAAGTAGTTTATGTTAAGAATGATCAATAAAAGAACCAATCAGAGATGAATATGTAATGAATTAGAAGGGAATATTGAATTCATATCCCTAGTGGAGACTCAAGCATAACAAGTAAAGTATGCTACTAAGAATATATGTATTTTTTTGGTGAAAAGTATCCACCGACATGAGTTGATTTTAGGAAATTAAGAATCTTATTAAGGAATTGAAAATGGATTTAAATTCAAAGTTCACATTGGAAGATGAGGCTTTATGACCGAAAAGGAGAAATATGTATACCTAATAAAGAGATAAAGGAGTTAGTGGATCATACCAAAAGTATGGAGCAAAGTGAGATAAACATAGGAGTAAAGCGTATTGATACTATAGAGATGTGAACTATAAGGCAAAAGATGAAATGTTTCTGAGAGTACCACCTTCTCAAGGTGTGCTTAGAATGAGTGCAAATGTGCTCAAGCTAAGATAAAGAATCAACTAATCTTGAATGGTAGTGGTACAAATAAAGAAATTGAGAATTGGACCGTTGACTTATGAGTTAGTATTGCTAATAAAGATGTCTTCGGTTCGTAATGTGAGTATGTTAAGAGATATCAATATGATTTGATATTGATGTTATCGACACAGGAAGTGAGAAAAGTGTAAGTAATCCAAAACCTAATGAAGAACTCATTAAGAAAGTGAATGATTAAAATGAGTGATTGAAAGACCGAGTAAGTCTTCTGACTGTGATCATTTGAAAGAAATTATTCAAGTGAAGAAGTTACTAGGGATATTGAGGAAAATATAAGACAACATCACCTCCATTTGTTTGATCACTCAGATAAGAATTTCGACGACGAAATTCTTTAAGGGGGGAGAGTTATTGGACCCCGAACCTTTCTTATAAGACTAGAACTAATTCGTGAGAACTAATTCGTGAGAAATCGGGAGAGTTTCATATTTTTTCTTTGGTGCTTTCAGTGGATAAGAGATTTCAAAATGGGAAGAATTAAGGCGAAAGTTAGAACTAGAATGAAAACAAAAATGAAATTGCATTTGTGTAGTAAGTTGATGAAGAATATGTACAAATGTGTATGTTCTGTTATTGGTGTTCATGATTAATCATGGATTAAAATTTCCTTATAGGTAATAATGATTTGAAATGGAGATGAGAATGAAGAGTAAATGAAGTAGAAAAGGTGATCTTGGTATGAGTTGTATTAAAGAAAGATTGCGAAACAAAATGGGTGGTTGATCTAGAAAATTATTCAAGGAGTATGCTTCAGTCCTTTAGCCTCAACTTTTTCTCTAGTTATCCAAACGAGATGACACTTAATTTGGATTAAACTAGAAATATATGGCTACATTTTTATGGAGACATTAGATTAAAATTTTGTCTTTAAGAATTGCAAAGTTTTGTCGTGAAGTTGAGAACTGGGTGCAGTACATTGGATGAATGTAAAAATTCATGTTCTATATTCGAGGGGACAATCTGTATTAATCTAGGCTGATTTGGACAAATTTGTATTCTTAGAAGTGGTAGTTTATCCTCTTAGCTTTCCAATAGTATATAGTATGAAATTTTTGGACCTTTGGATTGTAAGTTAGGGTCCTTACAAAGGGGAATGCGCAGGAATGTAAAAACGTATCGTCTGTGTTGCATTGTCTTAAGTTGACCACCTATCATCTTCCTATTGCATTCGTCTATCGTATGTAAAGAAGTATTGTCTGTATTGCATCATCTTAAGTTGACTTTGCATCATCTTATGTTGACCACCTATCTTCTGCCTATTGCATTCATCTATCGTCTGTAAAGACATATCGTTTATGTTGCAACGTCTTAAGTTGACTTTGCATTGTCTTAAGTTGACCACCTATCGTCTGCCTATTGAATTCGTCTATCATTTGTAATGATGTATCTTTTGTGTTTCATCGTCTTAAGTTGACATTGCATCATCTTAAATTGACCACCTATCGTCTGCCTATTGCATTTGTCTATCGTCTGTAAAGATGTATCGTCTGTGTTGCATCATCTTAAGTTGACCACCTATCGTCTACCTATTGCATTTGTCTATCGTCTGTAACGACGTATCGTCTATGTTGCACCATCTTATGTTGACTTTGCATCATCTTAAGTTGACCACTCATTGTCTACCTACTGCATTCGTCTATCATCTGTAAAGATGTATCGTCTGTGTTGCATCGTCTTAAGTTGTTGAGCCCCAAATTTTTTTAGTTATTTTAGTAAACATAATGTGGATATATGTTGTGGTCTTGTTAGGTAAACCATTTTAATTGGAGCTTAATTATTATTTCAAGTTTAGGAGGATTTATTTCATGGATTGATGGAAATTTGAAGTATTAAATGGAAGAATTAAGATTAAATTAGAGTATAATATGGTGTAAGTTAAATTGAAGAATTAAGAATGCATAAAGGTATTTTGGGTGGATTACTTAAGGTTAAAAGCACTAAGGCATTAAAGGAAGGGTAAAGTGGACTTCTCTCACCCATTAAGGGTAAAATGGTAAGAGGAAAAGATTGTCTTGTAAATAAGAAGACCGAAAACGTGAAGGAAGGGGAGAAAATCAAAAAGTAAAAGAGAGAGAGGAAGAGAGGTTTCGGTGAAGTTAAAAAAAAGAATAGAGTTTTGGACTAGGTTACATTTTTTCTTAGTCTTAAAGAGAGAGAGTGATGTTATTCAAGAAGGGAAAAAGAAAGAGGAAGGGAAGAGCTTTCCTTAGAGTCAAAAATCTCATTAGTTGGTGAAGATTCAAGGTAAGTCGATTTTAATCTCTTGGAGTTTTGAAGGGTTTTTGGTTCAAAGAGCTTAGGAAATGTATGGGTTTAAGTATTGAAGGTCAGTTTCATGCTTTTAGTTCTATGGGTTCTCAAATTTGAATTCCTATTGAATGGAAATTTTTTCCTTTATAAAGGAAATCAAGGAGGGGATCAAGAGTGGCCAAGGGAGCAAGAGGAAAGACATTCTTAAGCAAATCCCTAAGCAAGTTTATAGGCAAGGATTTCAAGATGGGTTTAATGTTTATAATTGAGTAATGAGCCATTAATGCTTTCTTACGAATCAAGAAAATAAAATGGTTTCAATTGCATCATGGATGTTGCATTTATTTGCTCTTGATTGGATGTGAGACATGAATTGTGTGATGATTTATGAAAAGATTTTGAAAATGTTTCTTTTTTAAAAGATGCAAGTTTATAAAATCATGTTTTTGGAATACTTCATGTCTATGAAAAGCAAGTTTTCAAGAATTGCAATTTTGGGCAACAAGTTTACAAGATCATGAAATACATGTTATGTGGGTTTGGTTTGGTCTATTCTATTGTCAAGTGCACTTCGATTAAATGCTTCTCCCGCTTCCTACTAGTGGCATGGAGCTCCTTTATAGACTCCCTTATGTTTACAACTACACAAAAACCACTAAGTGGGATTGTGCCAGTTCGTTCTGTTCACGACTTCACAGGACCATTATATGGAACTATGTTAGTTCGTTCTGTTTATGGACCTTCCAGACCATTTTGATGTGCTTATGTGTTAACAAGTGTGATGCATACATGATTTATAATTGCTCATAAACTGTTTGATTGAATACAGATTTTGAGAAATAACTGTATGGTGTTTTTCTATGAAAAAATTAGTATGTTTTCCAAAGGTATAATGACAATGAATTTTGAAAATGGTTTTGCTTGGTTCTTAATTATAAATCTGTTACCCACAAGCTTTAAGCTCACCCCTCCAAATTCTATCCCATATTCAGGTGATGAGCAAGAGATTGAGTGAGTCAAGAGTCAAGGCATCACTCTAGCCTGCATAATTTCTTTTATATTTTTAAGTTAGATTTTTTAGAATTCAAGGCTTTAGCCACATTTCAAGTTTTATTAGTTCAAGTGTATTGAAGTATTGTGGCTTGAAATGTCAATAAAGCTTTGTAAAGACTTTTTCCTATTAATATGAATGGAATGTATTTTGGGTCTCTTATGACCACTTTTAATTTTTCACATTTCATTTGATGTTCAAATGAGTTTGAGGCTTCGGGAAGTAGTTCGTATTTATTTTTCTTGTGTACTTTGTCCTTGGAATTGAATGAATGGGGGTTGTTGAAAAGATTTATGTTGTATTAAGTAAGGTAGGTTGCAAGAGGTTTGGGATCTGCTTCAGGGGTTTTCACTGTGTAAGAATGTATAGAAGCAAGGAAAACACAGACGAAAGGAATTGTCTGTGATGACGTCAGAAGACAGATGCAAGGAAACGCAAAAGCAAGGAAAACATAGAGAAAGGAATTGTCTCTGATGATGTCAGAAGACAGACGCAAGGCAACACAGATGGAAGGAAAACACAAACAAAAGGAATCGTCTGTGATAACGTCAGAAGACAGACGCAGAGAAACACAGAAGCAAGGAAAACACAGACGAAAGGAATCACCCATGATGACGTCAGAAGACAGACGCAAGGAAACACAGAGAAAAGGAATCATCTATGATGATGTCTGAAGACAGAGGCAAGGAAAGATAGACGCAAGGAAACACAGTTGCAAGGAAAGGTAGCCACAAGGAAAGGCAGACGCATGAAAAGACAGACGCAAGGAAAGGCAGACACAAGTAAAGACAGACGTAAGGAAAGACAGATGCAAGGAAAGACAGACGAAGCGCAAAAGATAGACGAAGCACCAAAGACAGATGATAGGCAAACACAAACGATAGGCAAAACATAGACGATAGGCCAAACACAGACAATAGCCAAAGACAAACGATAGGCCAAACATATATGACAACCAAACACAGACAATAAGCCAAACACAGACAATAGGCAAACACAGACGATAAAAAGAAGAAGTTAAGCCAGTACGTTAAACAGCTACTTAATTGGAGTTAGATATAGAATTCATCTAAATCACGGTTTTCAGCAAGAAGGGGTTATCAAGGATCAAGAAGCAGTTACATACTTAGGCTATAAGTACAAGTCAAGGGACAAAATGTTTTGAAAGAGGTCAAAATGAAATTCCACTTTAAGGATTGGCTAGTGTAGGCATGCAACCTTTGTGGGATGCACATCCAGATGTCACTTAGGACATCGGACACGTGTCTCGCAAGGGTGGGGTCCCAACACATATGGTGTCAGAGCATTTAGGCTGAGGTCGTGGAGTAGGACCAAGTTTTGGAGTATCTGAAGCATAAATTGGGAGTGATTATGCCGCCTTAAAAAACAACTCGAGAAGCTTTGACTCGATCTAGCTCTCGCCAAGGGAGCACAGATGAATCCTATGTCCTATAAGATACAGGGACACATTTTTCCCCTGATCCTGAGGCACCTAGTATGCAACATAAGGTGCCTCCTCCTATGCCTCAAGCCAACCTTTTAGATCCATGATTCTTTCAGGCATTTGCTCAGGCCTTCTCATATACCATGGGCCAAGGGTCTCAGGTCTTGATGTAAGCTCCAGCGGAGAGGACTAAACAGTATGATAAGCTCCGCAAGTATGGAGCTATTGACTTCAATGGGACTACAAATCCCAAAGAGGCTGAAGCATGGCTGAAGAGGACCGAGAGAGTCCTAATTCAGATGAAGTGCAATGATGAAGAGAATCTGGACTATGCCGTCAGTTTGCTGCAGGGGGATGCACTCCACTAGTGGGAACCAGTGCCCTATAGTTAGGTTATGCCTCCAGTGTTGACATGGAGAGATTTTGTGTAGGTGTTTAGGAAGAAGTACCTCTCGAGGGTGTATGTACAACAAAAAGCTAGGGAGTTTCTGAACCTCACACAGAGGGACATGAGTGTGAGCGAGTATGAACTGAATTTCACTCAACTTTCTAGATATGCGACCAATAATGTGATGAATGAGGAGGACAAGTGCCGTAAGTTTAAGGGAGGGCTTCATTTGGGGATCAAGGAGAAAATCTTGATTTATAATTTCTGTGGCAACCATAAGTTGGTAGATGTCGCACTCCAGGCTGAGAAACTGGAGAACATCAAGCATGAAGTGAATAAGAAGAGGAAGAACAAGAAGCAATCTTCCAAGAAGGGGATGAGTTCTCCAATTCCTAAGAGGAGTACGAAAGCTTCTATACACAGAGTGAGTGTCGGACCCCGTTTCCAGAGCCTGACGATTGTATCTCAATTAGGAGATCCAAACATTTTACACAACCACTTGGAATCATAACTAACCCCCCATTGTGGCCCATCTCCATTCGAGCCCAATTATGTCACTGAGTAGTGTTGTTGAGTCCATAATTTGCATATATACATGCTCCGGGTCAATTACCATAACTTCCTAACTTCTTCTTCCATGTCCCGCTTATCATCTGTGTTTGACTTTCTATCATCTGTGGTTGACGTAAATCGTCTATCTTTCGTCTATCGTCTATCTTTTGCCTATCGTCTATCTTTCGACTATTGTCTATCTTTCGTCTATCGTCTGTCTTTCCTTGCGCATAGCACAGAAGATTCCTTGCATTTATCTTTCTTACATCTATGTTCTAACATGTCGTCTATGTCTGACGTATTGTCTATGTCGGACGTGTCGTCTGTGTTCCTTGTGTCTATGTTTATCGCATCTGTCTTTCATTTTGCATCTGTATATGACGTCATCATAGATGATTCCTTTCGTCTGTGTTGTTCCTTTGTGTCTAAGGGTGACGTCATCACAGACGATACTCTTCCTCTATATTTTCCTTTGAATTCAGAACACCATCTCTCCAATTCTAATATGCTACTCTGAGACTAACAACCTTTGGCAATTCCACAATTAAGATTATGCACGTACACAATTCATTTTCCCAAATCTTTAAATTAACAACAAAATCATACATAGAAAGGAATTCAATTTCACTGTCCCATTTTTAACACAGTGAGAGTTTGTTACATGCCAATATACATGTTAACTTAAAACAAAATACAAAAGATGCTTATGCTTGACATGCTTATAAAACTATCCAACATCATTAACTTAGTAGAAAAAAATTCTAGCTATCTTGGAGTTCTGAATCCCTTGCAAGGATCATTGATCTTCTCAAATTTCATCTGAAGAGGAAAAATTTGGGGGTTGAGCTACATAGCTCAGTGGCTAAAATATTTATAGCCATTGGCAATGAGCCATACAATCAATCATATATGTATATATACACAAATACATTCATGACTCAAACTCATTACATCATCACACAGATCATATTGAATGTAATTTCACATCAAAACACCATTTAACATGCCAAATGCAAATATACACACAATTGGCTCGAGGGTTTCGTGAAACGAAATATAAAAACTGAAGTTTACTCCGTGAACAAAACGAGTCCATTTTCGGATGTTGTCAGCTTACATCGACGTGCACGTGACTAATGAGACGGTTCCACTCTTGCCCAAACAAAAGCACATATTCATTTCCATGCATTTCATATTCTTATGCTCACTTTAGTCAATCACAATTTGCACTCTCGTGCTTCTTTCATTTTATCATTTTTCTTATATTTCATGCTTTTTCTTCTTTTCATTCAATTTCAATGGTTATAACCTTTTTCAAGGTATAACATGATCACAAAGCTTCATTCAAATTTCAAATATGCACAATTATTTCAATTTCAAACATGACAATTTCATGTAAAACACATACGCACGCATAGGCAAGAATTTGCCCAATTACACAACAACCGTAAATATTTTACCCACCTAAGGTGTTTGACAATCCAAGTTCAATGTTGTCTTTCTTCTTCACTTTGGATGGGACTTGCTTGGTTTCCTACAACAACCAAGTTCTCATTCAATAGGAAATTCAATTTGAGAACCCATAGAACCAAAAACATGAAATTGCCTAGAATACTTAAACCCATATATTTCTCAAGCTCTTTGAACCAAAAACCCTTCAAAACTCCAAGAGATTTAAAATCGACTGACCTTGAATCTTCACCAACTAGTGAGATTCTTGGCTCTAAAGGAAGCTCTTTCCTTCCTCTTTCTTTTTCCCTTCTTGAGTAACCATAAATTCTCTCTTTAAGTCTAAGAAAATTCATGACCTAATTCAAAGCTTTCTTTTTTTAACTCCACCGAACCCCTCTTCTTCTTTCTCTCTCCTTTATTCACGTTTTTAGCCTTCTTATTTGCAAGACAATCTTTTCCTCTCACCATTCTACCCTTAATGGGTGAGAAAAGTCTATCTTACCCCTCCTTTAATGCCTTAGTGCTTCTATCCTTAAGTAATCATCCAAAAATACCTTTATGCATCTTACAACTTCAACACTTTAATTCCCTCAACCCATGGATTAATTCATCCTAAGCTTGAAATAATAACTAACTTCAATTGAAATGATTTGTCTAACAATACCACAAAATTTATTCAGATCATACTTACTAAAATAAAATAATTCGGAGCCTAACATTTCTCCCCCTTTTAAAAGAATTTATTCCTCGAAATTATTACCTGAGTCATCAAAAAGATGTGGATACTTCCGCTTCATAGCTTCCAATGGCTCCCATGTTGCCTCCTCCATTAAATGGTTCCTCCATAACACTTTGACCAACTTCACCACCTTGTTTCTAAAAATTTTTTCCTTCGAATCTAGGATCTCCCCTGGTTGCTCCTCATAGGTCCAATTTTCCCTCAATTGAACCTCTGATGGTTAAACTATATGTGAAGGATCGGATTGATACCTTCTTAACATCAATACATGGAAGACATTGTGAATCTTAGACAATTCCGATGGCAAAGCTAACTTGTAAGCTAAAGGCCCAATCTTCTCAATGATTTCATAAGGGCCTATATATCTCAGACTAAGCTTACCCTTCTTACCAAATCTCAACACCCCTTTCCATGGAGAAGCTCTAAGAAACACCTTGTCTCCAACTTCAAATTTCATCACTTTTTTACTTGCATCTGCATAGCTCTTCATTCTGTCCTGAGCTACTTTAATCCTCTGTTTTAGCAATTTAATCTTATCAACTATGACTTCCACCAACTTAGGTCCTAAAAGTCTCCTTTCGCCTTCCTCATTCCAACAATTAGGAGTTCTACACCTCCTACCATACAAAGCTTCATAAGGTACCATTTGAATTCCCAAATGATAGGAATTATTGTAAATGAACATCCTATGAGCCTTTAAAATCCATAACACAAGCTCTCAACATTGCCTCTAAAGTCTGTATTATCCTCTCCGATTGTCCATCAGTTTGGGGATGGAAAGCTGTACTAAAGTGCAACTTAGTTCCCAAAGCCTCCTATAAGCTTTCCCAAAATCTGGAGGTGAACTTGGGATCTCTATCCGAAACTATCGAACTTGGAATCCCATAAAGTCAAATTATTTCATCCACATATTTCTTGGCCAAAACATTCAAAGAATCTATGTCCTTAATTGATAAGAAATGTGCTGACTTAGTCAGTTTATCGACTATTACCCATATTGCATCATACTTCCTACTAGTTCTTGATAACCCTATCAAGAAATCTATTGTAATCTTCTCCCACTTCCATTCTAGAAAAGACAAAGGCTGAAGCTTGCCTGAAGGTGCCTGATCCTCAGCCTTGACTTGCTGACACACTAAGCATCTCTTAGTATACTCTGCAACATCCTTCTTCATTCCTTTCTGCTAGAAATGCTCTTTCAAATCTCTATACAATCTTTTACTCCCTGGGTGCATAGCATAAGGTACATTGTGTGCCTCATCAAGAACTTCATCTTTCATCCCTTGCATATCTGGAATACATAGTCTACTTCCTACCATCATCAATCCATCTTCCCTTACCTCTATCTCAGATTGTTTACCACTTTTAATCTCTTCTCGAAGCCTGCTTAAATACTCATTCTATTTCTGCAATTCCTTAATCTTCTCATTCAATACTGGCATCACTCTAAAATTAGTCAATACACAACTAGGCTCAACTTACCTCAATGTCACCTTAAGTCTAGCTAACTCCTTCAATAAAGGAAGATATACTATCTCCACATGTACCGTAGTGGATTTCTTACTCAGGGCATCCACTACTACATTATCTTTCCCTGGGTGGTAGTCTATCATTAAGTCATAATCTTTCAGTAGTTCCAACCATCTTCTCTGTCTCAGATTTAACTCTTTTTGACTTGTCAAATATTTAAGGCTCTTACAATTGGTGAATACCCCATTAGTGACTCTATACAAGTAATGTCTCCATATCTTCAATGCAAAAGTTATAGCAACCAACTCCATGTCATGAGTAGGATAGTTCATCTCATAAGGCTTTAATTGTCTAGAGGCATAAAGGCAAAGTCAAAATTGGTGCACTCGTCAATCTATACTTAAGCTCCTCAAAACCCTTATGACATTCATTTGTCCACACAAACTTCTGATTCTTCCTTGTCAATTTGGAAAGTGAAGCAGCTATCATGGAAAAACCATCCACGAACCTCCTGTAATACCCTGTTAAATCTAAGAAACTTCTCACTTCAGCTACAATCTTAGGTGCTTCCTATTTCACAACTGCTTTAATCTTCCTCGGATCCATATGTATGCCTTGCTCTGAAATCACATGTCTAAGGAAGGCTACTTCTCTTAGCCAAAATTCACATTTATCAAATTTGGCATACAACTCATTTTCGCTCAATGTCTCTAATGCAATCCTCAAAAGCTCTTCATGCTCCTTATCATTCTTGGAATAAACGAATATATCATTAATAAAAACAATGATAAATTGGTCTAAGAAAGGCTTAAAGACTTTACTCATTAAGTACATAAAGGCTGCAGGTGCATTTGTCAATCTGAAGGTTGCCACATCAGTCTCCTTCATCCGCAATTGATGGTACCCCGATCTTAAATCTATCTTGGAAAAGACTCTCGTCCCTTGCAACTGGTCAAACAAATCATCTATGAGAGGCAGCGGATATCTGTTCTTAACCGTGACATGATTAAGCTTCCTATAATCCACACACATCCTTAACAATCTATCTTTCTTCTTCACAAAAAGGACCAAAGCTCCCCAAGGTGAAGAGCTCAGCCTAATGTAACCCTTCTCCAACAACTCTTCCAATTGCTCTTTAAGCTCCTTCAATTCTGCCGGAGCCATTCTATAAGGCAGAATCGATATTGGCAATGTACATCTCCAAAGTGTCCATACCCAAAATTACATCTAGTCCTGCCATTTCCAAAGGCATCAAATCCCCTACTAACTGCTCCCCTCTAATATGTACCTCACAATCTCTATAAGCTTGACTGATAATAATATAATGGCCGATTAGAGTACTCACCATTAGAGGAGTATCCAACGAGCTCAGATTTCTACCATACATAGTTCTACTTGATGACATAAATGAATGGGTAAAACCCAGATCAATCAAAACAACAATATCAGCATCAAACAATTTAACAGTACCAGTCACAACTTCTGGAGCGATCTCTGCATCCTCTCGTGTCATTGTAAATACCCTTGCTAGTGCCTGCCCCTTAGGTTTCCCTGGAAGATTCACCCTCTTAGTTGCATCCAAACTGCCCACTTCAGTTGCCGTCTTATGTCCCCCAGTCTTAGTTCTCCTTGAAGCTTGCATTTGACTCTTCTCATGTCTCAGGTTCTAAGGACACTCTCTTCCCATGTGCCCTTTTTGCTCACAATTGAAACAAGCTCCTGTCAATCGGTAGCACTCCCCTCAATGAATTCTTCTATAGTGCTTACATTTTGGCATAGGTGGCTTATCTCCATCTCACTTCCTACTACCTCCAGCCGTTGAGGTTTGATGTGAGATAGTCTTCATCTGTCTGGACCTGCTTGCACCACTGCTCCTCTCCTCAGACTGCATAGGGAAGCTCCTGACACTCTTATCGGGCATAGGAGTATTGCCTCTCCTCTTGAACTGTTCTCTCCCCTTTCTCTTCTTGTTCATAGCACTCTTTATATTCTCTATATTTTCCCTTAGTGCCACTTCAACTAGCTGTTGAAAATAACAGAAATTCTACACCACTACTTTTTCTCTGATGGCTAAGTATAATCCTGATTCAAACCGTTGACATTTAGCTGCCTCAGTCATTATCATCTCAGCTGCATACCGGAATAGCTGTGTAAATCGATACTCATATTCACTGACCGTGCTCTCCCTCTGGGTGAGACTAAGAAACTCCCTCTGCTTCTACTGAATTTACACCTCAGACAGATACTTCTTCTTAAAAGTAGTTAAGAAATCCTTCCATGCCATCACTGGAGGTCTCATCTGGCTCCTTGGCACACTTTCTCACTAGTGCCAAGCATCCCCCTGAAGCAAAATGACAGCATACACATCCTTCTCTTCATCCTCGCACTCCATCTGATCCAGTATCCTATCGGTCTTTCTCAACCAATTCTCAGCTTCCTTGGGATTATTGGTCTCATAGAAGTCCACTGCTCCATACTTTGCCAATTTATCAAACTGTTTCCCCTTCTTAACTGGGGCCGAAGTAGAAGATTATGGCATCTATCCCACAGTTTGGACAAATACCTGGGTAAAGGCTTGGAATATCCTTGGATCTAATGGAGGCATCTACTCTGTTAAAACAGGCGACTCTAGAGTTGGGGACTGAGATTGCTCATTACTATGCCCGACAAAAGCCTCAGCATTTCTTGAGGCTACAGACTCATCGGTACTCCCCTCTCTTAGTGGAGAGTCAGGTGCAACAAATCCTTGCAGAACTCCTAGTGTCCTTCTACGAGGTGGCATTCTGCTCCTTCAATAAAACATTACGGGTCAACTTATATTTTAATTCAATCCTATTTCTTACATGTATGCATGCCATTTAATACAATCAAACAATTTAACAGTGCAAACAAGTAATCACATAACCTAGCAATTTGTCCTACTATGCATTCTATGCTTGGGAAAAAGCCTAAGTTCTGATACCATAAGATGTCGGACTCTATTTCTAGAGCCCAATGATCGCATCTCAATTCAGAGATCCAAACATTTTACACAACCACTTGGACTCATAATTAACCTGTAACATCTCATCACCGATGGGAAGGGTAAAATAGTAATTTGGAACGGGCTAGGAGTGTTTTAAAAAATTGTTTGGGTTATATTCATATACTCATATATGCATGTGAATAGTGAATTTTGCACATGTAATGATTGTACATGCATTCATGACATTTCCCGGTATAAGTGTTAAGA
>JAOSBO010000003.1:16460397-16475260 GCA_027563915.1 Erythroxylum rotundifolium
CCCACTCTTGGATGTGGTATCTGGTACCTCTATAGGGTGCAAGAAAGCCGGGCCCATTGGTATAGCCAGCATCAACTAAATAATAGTTCCCTATAAAAAAATGACACTAAATAATTACTGTTGGTATAATTGGTAATATAAATATAAAGTTGACTAACTAAATTCATATAGATTTAGTCATACATACCCCTTGGATCTTGTAGTCCATTAGGCCTTGTGATAGCATCACGAAGGACCCTTGAATCAGAGGCTGACCCCTCCCATCCAGCAAGGATATATACAAAATTCAAGTTTATGTCACAAACCCCTAGCATATTGGTACATATTTTACCTCTCCTGCCTCTGTATCTTAGTTTATCAGCTTGAGGCACCATTATATCTAAGTAGGTTCCATCTAATGCTCCCAGGCAGCCCTTTGAACAACATTCCAGTACATGAAATTATTTCAGAACTGTACAATGAATTAGATATGAAATTTATTTTTATCATAACTGAAAACTAACCTTGAACCACTTCCATCGAGGGTCTGTGCAATCCTCAGGGATTGGAGTTGGTTTGACGAATAAGATTTCTTGAAGTCTTAAAACTGCCCTGAGAGCATTATGAAAAAGCCTACTGATTGTTTCTCCAGATCTAAAAAACCTAACTTGGAGAAACCTATTTGACTCATTTTGTGCTAACACTCAAAGGAACAAACAAACTTTCTCCTCAATAGACACAAGCCCATCACTCCTCAACCTACCATGGACTTGCAACATTCTACATATTTCTTTGAATGCATGCATGTCCATTCTTAAATCCCACATTGCATTCCTATCACTCTCATCCAAAATATGTGCTAAGTTACTTTGCCTAAGAGGAATTGTTAATGCCCTAGAACCTTTGTCACATTCACTCCTAAACAATTTCTTGGTGTACAAATAAATGCAAATTAATAAAAGCATCCTCATCTTATCTATGTCTACATTCATAGTTTCAAACAAAGTAATTGCATTAAACAACATATCACGATCCATTCCTATGATAAACAAAAAAAAGAAAAGTCACAACCCATTTTAAAGCAGCAACTAAGTCACAGAAGCAAATGACTTACAACAAACAATAGAGCAGCAACACATTTTTCAAGAAAAAAGATTGAAAATTGTAGCAATTAAACGGCAACAAGAAAACAAAGTGACTGCATTATAGTAAGGAAAAAGGCAGCATCAAATTTATCAATAAAAGAGATTGAGAATAGCAAATAAATTAAAAAAACAACAACAGAACCCCTAACCGAATTTTGTAAAATTCCCTAAAAAAGTACCACTGTTTAAAATCTAAGTTTTCTGAAAACACCATGAAAAACAACAAAATATGTGAGGATCGTCTAGAATAGAGGGAGAAGAACACAAATATGAAAAATAAAGTTGATTTACTCACCGTCCCATCCGATTACAGCACCAGTTGCCTTGGTTTGCTTTGGTATAGGAAAGATGACAGTGATGATAGACAAGAGAGAGAAGGAGTTTGGTGAAAGAAGATAGGAGTTGTTAATTTTGCGTTTTTATACAATTGGGCAAATGAGGGATTATGGATAAAATTTGAGGATAATTTTGTCAAATAACTCATCAATTTTGTTTTTGTCACCCTAACAAAAAAATGGTGACTGGGTTGGATGTGGAACAAGAATTTTATATTTTTATTAACCGGAGTTGGAGTCAAAAATGGTGGCATTGATAACCAAATGCTGAGGGGGACAAAAATTTTGTGTTTTGTCATCTGACTCCATTGACAGAGTCAGCAACCAAACATAACATAAATACCAAATATGAAAAACTTCAACGCACTAGTATTTTTTATATAATTATATTTTGAGATTTATTTCTGAATCCAGAGAGAGCCTTTGTTTTTATGCATACGCACGGTAGCAAGTAAAAAGTAACTACTGTTTTTAATCTCGAATAGATTACCCAATCACAATAACCTATATAATTAATGACAAGAACTAACGATAATGAAGTATATTCTAGTTAAGATGTTTGTCAACTGAAATTATTCAACTATAGCACCGATAAACCTGCGAAAGTGAAGTGCATTATATAGCATAATCCATCACATTGTAGCTATATTAAAGGTAATAGAGATGATAATTTTTGCTCGGTCCTGCCCTCTTGAGCCCAAGCCCCAGCTAACCCTCAACTGACTCAACCTACAAAATGATGTCATTTTATTTTTAAGTAAAATAATATCGTTTTACTTAGTTAATAATTGAACAGATTCAACGGTATAAGCAAAACGATATCGTTTTACTTAATTAACAATTGAACAAATTCAATTGTATGAGCAAAACAAAATCATTTTCCTTTAATCAAGAAGACGTCGTTCTACATAGTTAAAAATTGCACAAAGTAAGAAAAATGATGTTGTTTTGCTTTAATTTAATTTCTTCTTCAGTCTTCGTCCTCCCTTTTTGTCACTCATGGACTCACTCAGTCTCACCTGCTCTTACTCAAACATTCTCTATCACTCTCGTCATCTCGTGCCACGTCTCTGCCTAGCTGACAAGCACCACAAGTAGCCAGCTGCCCCTGCTCCCTTCACCATGTATCAATCACCGTCTGCATATTAAATTTGGTTTCTCGTATTATTTATGATCATTTAAACTTGTATGATTGTTTGGAGAGGAACGTGGAATGGACGCTAGAGTTATGGACCTATGGTTGACTGGTTGAACATGTATACATAGTTGAACATGTATGTATGTTAAGTGTTTGATGAAATTTCTGTGAAGGTGTAGAAGTAGATTAGGGATGAATGGTTATTCTATTTTGATATGGGTACTTGTAACTCGACAAATGGGTTGCCCCATTCTCATCGTAGGTGCTCCACTTGATTCTGGTTTTGATCATAATTTGTTTTGGTAGAGGTTCGACTTGATATAAGGTTGTTGTAGCTTGTTATATCATGAATAGGCTTCGAAGTAGGAGCTTGGTCGAGTTTAACATTGCTAGGTTTTGATTCTAAATTGCAATTTGTTTTAACAGGGTCTGGGTTTGAGCTTAGATAAGTATCTACCTTGGTAATGTCTAGTTTTGGATATGGTTTGATAGTGTCAGATTTTGGTTTTGAGTCGTAAATTGGTTTCATAACATTAACTTTTGAGGTCGGAGTGATGTGAACCTCTTAGATCAAGATCTAGGAACCCACAAACAAGTTGTAGAAAGGAATTCCCAGAAAAGTTAAATCAATTCTTTTTTCAAGAAAACATTGACAAATGTTTTAAGAAACATGAACCAAAGTTATAAAGAAGGATATTGACGCCACAGTCTAGGAAAAGAAGACATTAAGAGTGATAAGTCAGATGAACACCACAAGGAATAACATTGATAAGTTCCAAGTTTAACGAAGAACCAACAAAGTGAATTAAGGTGATAGGGCTAATTGATCTTTACAAGCATAAATCAAATTCTATTGTCGCTTCTTTAGCCCAAATATCTTTAATCTGTCCATTAAGAGCTTCCTTCATCCATTTAGCTTTAGCCCCAGTTATTGGACCTTTACCAATGTGTAATGGATAGTCGAAATATGTTGAACCAGATTGCACCATCCTTTGTATGTCCTTAGCTTGGTTTCCATCATTCCCCCTCTTCTCAAAAGAATTTGTCCTTAAATCTTCATCACCTACATCGATGGAGAGAGCTCAGAAACATTAATTGTGGCACTAATATTCTACTTACCTGGTAGATCCAGCTTGTATGCATTATCACTAATACACACAATGACTTGGAGTGGTCCATCTCCTCTTAGATGTAACTTAAAACGTCGTTTTACTGGAAATTACTCTTTCCTCAAATGAACCCAAACCCGATCTCCTTGTTCAAAGATTACTTTCTTATGCCTTTTGTTGGCTTGAGAAGCATATTGTTTCGTCCTCTTTTTGTTTTAATGTCTAACCTTTTCATGCACTTGCTTCACTAATTCAGCCTTGTTTGTGCCATCTTAACTAGAACACTCATCAATTGGTAAAGGTGTTAAATCCATTGGAGTCAAGGGATTAAACCTATAACTAACTTCAAAAGATAGAAAGTTAGTAGTATAATGGACAAAACAATTATAAGCAAATTCAACATGCGGCAAATAATCTTCCCAATTCTTCAAATTCTTTTGAATGATAGCATGCAATAATGTAGACAAAGTTCTATTAATTACCTTAATTTCCCCATCAGTTTGTGGATGCAAGTTGTAGAAAATATTAGCTTAGTATCTAGCTTACCCTATAATGTCTTCCAAAAATAGTTTAATCATTTGGAATCTAGATCAGAAACAATGCTCCTTGGCACTTCATGAAACCATACTATCTCACAAAAGAATAAGTCTGCAATGTGATTAGCATCATTCTAGCCCTTTAAATGCTTTAAGGACTCTTGATCAGTATGAATGACAAACTCCTTGGGTCATAAGCAATGTTTCCATGTCTCCAAGGCTCTCACTAAAGCATCCATCTCCTTATCATAAGTTAGGTAGTTTAAGGTTGCCTAATTTAGTTTTTCACTAAAATAAGCAAGGGGGTCTTTTTTTCTTTTGCATCAAAACAAGCCCAATACATATACTTGAACCATCACACTCAACTTTGAGAGTTTTAGCCTAGGTAGAGCAAGTAAGCATGCAAACTTAGCTTGTATTTAATCAAATTAAATGTTGATTTTTGTTCACTACCCCACTTGAATCCATCATATTTTTCTACAAGTTCAGTTAATGGTGCAATATATAAAAGCTAGCCAACCCATGAAAGCTTAGCACCTCAATTATAAATTTAAGTGTAGGCCACTCATGAATAGCCTTAACCTTTTCTTCACCGACCTCTATTCCCTTAGCACTAACAACATATCTAAGAAACACAATCTGATTAGTGCAAAAATAACATTTCTTGAGGTTTGCATACAACTTCTCATCACTTAAAACACTTAGAACTTTGTGTAAATGTTGAAGATGCTCATCTAAGTTCTGGCTATAAATAAGAGTATCATCAAAGTACATAATAACAAACTTACTATTGAAAGCATGTAAGACATGGTGCGTCAATCTCATGAAAGTACTAGGAGCATTAGTTAACCTAAAAGGCATAATTAGCCACTCATGTAGACCTTACTTAGTCTTAATGGTAGCTTTCCACTCATCACCTTCTCGTATGCGAATTTGATGATAACCAAATTGCAAATCAATCTTAGAGAATGTACAAGAACCATACAATTCATCAATCAAGTATATCATCCAACCTAAGAATTGAATGGTAATATTTTACCGTAATTTTGTTGATAGCTTTACAGTCAACACATATTCTCTATGTTCCATCCTTCTTAGGCATAAGTAGAATAAGAACTGCACATGGACTCAAACTTTCTCTCACATACCCTTTAGCTCGTAACTCCTAAACTTGCCTTTGAAGTTCCTTTATCTCCTCGGGATTGCTCTTATAGGCTAGTCATTCAGAATTAATGCACCAGGGACGAAATCAATTTGATGTTCTATTACCCTAAGTGGTGGTAAACCATTAGGAACTTCATCAGAAAAAAATCAACAAATTCCTGCAAAAGAGACATAGTAGCACTAGGCAAAGATGGGTTAAGATCGTTATTATTAAAATAAGCCTTTTAGTACAAAAATCAATCATTGGTTGTTTTGAATAAAAAGCTTTCTTAACCTCACTTTCTTTCACATAAAAGCTTGCTTTTTCTCTCTTGCTCTTGAGGCTTTTCCTCTTTTTGTGATTATTGTCTATTTTTCATATTCACTCTCACCCTTTCTTTTTTCACATTCAACCTCATTCTTTCTTTTCTTACTCTCATTTTTTATTCTCACTTGATCCTTATATACTTTTCGAGGTGTTACAAGAGTTATAAGTTTCCTATGCATTACAAAAGAGTATCTATTCTTGAATCTATCACGCATAACCCTCCCATCAAACTGCCATGGTCGACCTAAAAGCAAATGACTAGAATGCATAGGTATAAAATCACATAGCACCTCATCATGTTACCTACCAATGGAAAATGACACTAGTATTTGTTTGTTAACCTTGACTTCCCAGCACTTATTCAACCATTGAAGTTTATAAGGTCTAGGATGCTTAGTAATAAGTAGGTCTAATTTTTCAACCAAAAGACTGCTTACTACTTTAGCACAACTTCCCTCATCTATAATCATGCTACATACCTTGTCCTTGAAGTGAAAACATGTGTGGAAGATTTTGTCTTGTTGTGCTTCATCCTCCTTCATCACTTGCACATTCAAAGCTCTCTTAGTGACAAGGATTTTACTAGCAACTAGGTACACTTCATCATCGCTCCCCTCCGATTAAAGTGTGCAATCATCATTAGATTCACCTTCAGTCTCAACATCACCATCTCCACTTAAAATCATCATTCGCTTATTCGGGTAGTAGGACACAATGTGTCCCTGTCCCAAACACTAAAACATTTAATATCTCTATTTCTAAAGGTTAGGAGTTAGACTTACCTTTATCTAGCCTAGAACCAACATCCTTACTTTTAGATGATTCACACTTTCTCTTAAGATCAACATTATCACCCTTCTAGCTCCAATTCGGTTTCCAATAGGAAAAACTCGATTTCTGCCCAAACCATATTTATTGATGTGCTCTAAGTTGCCTCTTAATCTTTATGGACATATGTAGCATATCCTTCAGCTCTACATAATGTGGAAACCCTACCATATTTTCAATTTTCCGATTTAAGTCATGTCATGGTTGCCTCTCAGTCCTCTTCCATATTAGCCTTAATCACGGTTATCTCCATCTCCTTGTGGTACTCCTCCACACTCTTAGATCCTTAGGTTAGGCCTTGCAGCCGTTGGTACAAGTCCTTATAGTAATGAGATGGAATGAATCTTCTCCTCATAATGGCCTTCATCTCCTCCCAATTTTTAATTGACCTCTTACGATTTCATCTCGTAGTCAAAATAAGTTGATCTTACCAAACAATAGCATAGTTAGTACTCAATAGCAGCAAGTTTTACCTTTTTCACTTTAGAGTAGCTGTGACAATCAAAGACTAACTCCAATTTTTTCTCCACTCTAAGTATGCATCAGGATCATTCTTACCCAAAAATGATGGAATCTTCATTTTAATGTTTTCCAAGTTTCGATCATAATGATCTATCTTTTGCCTCCTTCGACCATCTCTATCTTGATCAAATATGTTATTAGCCTCTCCTATATTAAAATCATCACTGTCATCTTCCTCATGGTCAACATGGTATTGTTGCCTTTCTTATCTATGCACAATTGGAACTTTACGAACTTGATTCCTATACAAAGAAGCAATGGCAACATCTTGTCTAAAATTTCAACAAATCTAACCTCCATGTGCTCAAAGTGATTATGCAAAGTTCCCTGCTCGAATGTCTCTCTTATTTATCCTCTTTTAACCATTATAGCAATCTGACAAAGAATGACTTTGCAAAGAAAGAAACCTCATAAGTGTTTCGCTTAATAAGTGTTTCACTCTTTTAAGGCTTTTAACTAAAATGTAATAACTCTTTCCTTTTACCATCAATTCACTTAAATTAGTTCTTTAAGGAATTAAAGAAACTCTAATCAAAAGTGATTACCTTGCACTGTACACCCAATTATCCAAAGAACTCAACCAGATTGAGAAATAAAGAAAATAGGAGGGTAAGAGCTTAAATAATGAAATTGGTCAAGTCGTGATTTACAAACGGACTTAAATTCACCAAATAAAGCGCCTGGTCTTGCCGCCTTATTTTGCGACAGATTAAGCTGTCCGTCGGTAAATGAGACTGCTCATTAACAACGAATTTTATTATGTCAGTAAATAATCGATGCTGATTATTAAACAAAGCAAACTTCACCGACGGAGCTATTTCCATCGGCAAATGTCTGACATTATTTAATTGTGGGAATCATTTCCACAATTTTTACTAATGAGAATGGTTAGTTCGTCGCTATATGTCGTTGAAAATTTTGCTTCAAATGCTTTCCTTCCACCTTTACCGACAATAATTGTGTCTGTCGCAAAATGAAAACTTTCACGACATATTTACTGATGCTCTGTAGTATTCTGTTGGTAATTAGTAAATTCCCACCACTAACATATGATTTTATTGTCGTGTATGAATTTGTTATCTATTGAATTTTTGGGGACCTACACCAAAAACAATTTATCATATTAAACAGTATGATGTTATCTAATCACTTTGATATGAAAATTCAATCAATTAAATTATTACAAGTGAAACTTACATATTTCTCGAATCATCAAGGAAAATGTCTTTCAACTTTTTTATTGATATCACCTTGTATTGTTTTAGGCGTTAGCTTGTATAACCATTGCTCGTATAATCTAAAAGAATTATTATGTATTTTAGTTGTGAACAACAGTAACTTCGGAAACTCAAATAACCTATTTCAAAATCAACATCAACTTACTACACGAAAGGTTGAACCTCCTGACAATTTAATAAAATATAACCATTGGCAGCCTCTATTTCTTCTGCTATTAATATTCTTCTTGTTGAACATCCATATGTTCTTCCTAGATATGTGAAAATGGATAAGTTACTATCAACATCCCTTGTTTGTCCCCTATCGTCATTATGATTAACTTTTCTTTCTCTTGTGTGCATATACAACTCAAAATAATATCAACAAAATGTACTTATTTCCTATACTAAATAAGCATTACATATAGAACCTTTAACTCTAGCCTTGTTTTTTATATTTTTATTTAAGTGATGCAAATACAATATATTATAAATAGGGTTATGTAAATTCTGTGAATAAAACATACTATAAGTTTTATTTAACTATTAACTATAATTACCTATTAAATGGATACATCCGTTGATGTTGAACCGAACTAGCAAGTTTAGCCTTGTATGTTAAATGTAGAAGTAGATGCTCCATATAGTCAAAAAAGCTTGGAGGCCTTCCAATTTGCATAAGATAACTGGAAGTTCCCTTTCCAGTTTTCCATTTTAGCCAACTTTATTTCAGATAATGTTAAACTTTTGAACAACAAACTTAATTCTGTTATAGTTTTCTAAATCTTATTCCGTAGCAACTCCTGAAATACAATTGGAATTAACCTTTCCATAAACACGTGACAATCATGACTTTTCATCACAAATAATTTGTACTTCCTCATGTCCACACTCCTTGCCAAGTTCGAAATATAACCATTGGAAAATTTTATACTTTTCAACATTTTACACAAATTTTCCTTTTGTTTTTTTCCAAAAGTGTAACATGCTTTTGGATATTTATCAATGTGAAGGTCTTTATGTAACTCATTCCTTCTTTAAAAAAGTTTCAAATTAGCTCGTGATTTTCCATTGTCCTTTGTCATCCCTTCAATGTTCATTATGGTGTTGAATAAGTTATCAACAATTTTTTTTCAATAGCATCATATTTAGATTATGACGTATCAAATTACTTTTCCAATATAAAAATCCTAAAAGATAATTCGTTTTCTCTAACCAAAGTTTTTATTAATGCTTCTATTAATTTCTTCAGCTTTAAGACTGTAACTTTCAACAACTCTAATTCATTAATCTCCAGCAATATCTCTTCACCAGCTTTGTGAAGAGGAGAAGCTGTTTGTACCATTCTATTCTTAATAAATTTTTGTTAATTTCATCTAAATGGATGATTTGGGGGAAGAAATTTCCTGTGGTTGTGAAGCCTAGATGTTTTGGCCTCGTTAGGAAGATAAAATGCATTAACATCATCTCTAGAGTAAGGACAAGCCAATTCCCCTTATGTGCTCCATTCAGACAACACAGCATGTGCAAGGAAATCACTAATAGCCCATATCAAAGTTGCTCTTAATAAAAAAAAATTGTTTAAGAGACAATTAATATGTCTTCACACTAAATTCCTAAAGACGAACAATTCAAAGACCAATGGTTATAAGAATACATTAATTTTATGCTTTGGATTCGTAGGTGTTGACATAATCATCATTAAAACGTATACACCTCATTCATACACATCCATGGAGGCAAATTACAAGGAGTAATTATGACCAACCATGACAAATATTGTTGGCCAAATTGACCAAAAAGTTAGAACTCGTTTGTTGATAACTCCAATATAACATTTCAACTTTTAGCTACAAAATCAAAATGAGTGTTAATGAAATGTTTCCATGGGATTGCATCCGATTGATGACTCATTATTCCATCTTCTTGTTTATGTTCATTAAATCATCTCACGTGAGATGCAGTAACATCAGAGGCATATAGTCTTTAAAGTCTCAGAGTTAGCTGAAAATAATACATCTAATTCTAGGGTATTAATTTCTGTTTCATAGAACGCTTTCTAGGTTTAAACCCAGATTGTCCACAAAATTTACAGTCTTATAATTCCACATCATCTCCCTAAAATAATATACATCCAAAATTGCAACAATCAATTTTTTCAATTGACAAACCAAGACCCCTAATAAGTTTCTTCATATTGTAGAAATTATCAACTATTGTATAATTAGGAGGTAATGATTCATTATACCAATCAAGAACTTTATCCAAAATTCGATAAGAAATATGCCCTTCAGACTTTATGTTCAATATTTGAGCAATTGAAGATAATTGAGTCACGGTCTCACAATTTGACCATAATTCTTGGTCAATTGATTTTAGTAAGTCAAAGATGGATTTGATTTTTCTTCAAGATTTTTTATATTTACTTAAAAGGTATAATTTACGTATCATAAACCATCCAGGTGTAAGGATTTTCAATTGCACCCACAATATTTATTATAAATCCAATCCCCCTTTCAAACCCATCCACATTTATTGACAAGTTTACTTCATTACCTCTTGAGGTGTTACAAATTAATGGCTCCCCATATCGTCTCCACTTAAAATAATTTGGAACAAACCCTTTTCTTAACAAATGGAGATTCATTTCATCAATATGAAGAAAATGAATATGTTTGCACTTTTTACATGGGCATAGTGAATAAAAGCTTCAACTCCCTCTTCAAACTCAGGATTAATGAAATCATTGGTGTTAATCATCTATACATCTAAGATCTATCAACATTACTTATTTCTTTAAAATTGTTATTTAAAAAAGTGATTTCATAATTAGTATCCTTCATTTCCCCTGAATTTACAGAACATTTAATCTTACTTTACATAATATCCCCTAGGTTTTTACAAGTCTCTTACCATTTCCCCTCTAAAATTAAACCATCTACTCCTATGATATGAGTTGAAAATTATACAAATTGAGCATATGTGAGTATAAGTCAAATAAAACAATATGCCAACTAAGCACTATGGTACGTGATATTGTTTACACTTGTGAATCAAGAACACAAGTTCTTGTTGTGACTCTTTAGATTGGGGAAATTTTCACCGATAAGCGTAATAAGAGTTGTATACATGGGTTTCCATCCTATACACCATCCTAGGGGTTTATTATATCAATAATCATCCATAATTATACAAACTTATTCGACATGCAGTAAATACTTATATAATTCATACATCTAGCCATCGATCATTCTAACAATATTTCGAACAACAATATACAAAACCAAGATAACTATGTTTGCATTAATCACCTACAAGTTGATTTCCAAAGTTTGTTTTTAAATAAGTACTATGGTACATGGCATTGTTACACCATATGAATTAAGAAAGCTGGCTTTTGTTGTGAGTCATAGGCTCATGGAATTTTTCACCGATAAGTCTCATGGGAGTTGCTTCATGAGTTTCTAGCCTATAAGCTATCCTAAGGGTTTATTATGCCAATAATCCTCTATAATTATACAAACTCATTTGACATGCAGTAAATGCTTATGTAATTCATAAAACTAGCAATCAATCATTCTAACAATATTCCAAACAACAACATACAAAACCAAGATAACTATGTTTGCATTAATCATCTACAAGTTGATTTCCAAAGTTTGTTTTTAAACAAGCATTATCGCACATGGCATTATTACACCATATGAATCAAGAAAGATAGTTCTTGTTGTGACTCCTGGGCTTGTGGAATTTTTCACTAATAAGTCTCATTGGAGCTGTATCATTGGTTTTCAGCCTATATACCATCTTAAGGGTTTGTTATGCATTAATGTTTCAAATAATACCCACATTTAAATAATACTTCGACTGTTAAACTAAAACATAAAAACTCATCAATGATACTCTAATATTGCAAACAACAACATAAAAAAGACCTCATTTGCAATCGCAAAATTTTTTTCTCACAAATACTCCAACTAGTAAAACAAAATATATTAGAGACATTAGTTGGACGACTTACTTGGATGGATGGACAATAATAAACTACAAAGAAGAAGGACAATGTCAGATGATTATCGATGCTCTTCAACACAAAACAGAGCCTACAAAGCAAGGCAATTTTGTATTTAATATAAAATAGTTGTTCTTTATGTTTTCAGTCTTAAAAAAATTATTATTGCCTATTGGTATAGTTGCAAATAAAAATATAGTTATTCTTGTATTCAATTTTTGGTAAATAAAATGAACTAGATATCAACAACAACTCCAAAATGGCAATTTCAAAACTAAACCAACTCTTAAATGGCTACCATATATGAAAACTCCCACATGAGTTTTATCCTATATATTGGTGACATCGTGATTTTAGGAGATCAACAATTAAAGTCTTGTATTACATAATATAACCATAATAAATGGTGTGCTAAGTGTATTACATGGTATAGCCATAATAAATGGTATGATTTATTTTAAAAAATAGGGATTAAAGTGAAAATGTTTCAAACCAAATAGGGATTCAATGTAATTAACCAGAATTTATTTAATGATAATCTTCAGATGACACATAAAAGGAGAGTGAATTATGCATTTATGTATTTTATGTCTTTTCAGAACTTATTGAATAAATTACATATACTAACTTATGCTTGTAACAAATTCATATAAGAAAATCATAGAGCAACAACATCAACAATAAAAGAAGATAAGGAAATGAGAGACAAAATCAATTTATAATAGTTTAGCTTAACAATCCTTAAACATATTTTTACTTCATAAACTCTATTTTATAATTCATTATCCTCTTCCTTTTAAGAGTTGGAGAGGACCTCGATGTAACATCTTTTGTTAGAGGAACCATTTATAACTCATGTGTTTATAAGTAGTAAATTTATCACAATTATCATTTGAACTTTACATAATCTTATAAACGTGACAAGTTAATTTATTATATTATAATAAATCTAGCACTAAAAATTAAAAGAACAAAAAATAAAATGAACACCAGATTCATTTATGATTTTCATGTTGCTAAAATTACATTTATACTTAGGTTTGAGAAAAAGTCAAAAAGTAGAAATATTTTTACCACTTCAGCCAAGTCTCAAATACTTAAGTCTAAACCCCAGACAATAAGTGCTTAGTTTACACCATACCAATTAAACATGTAAACCTTTGATTTCATCAATCTTTTGCTTAATCATAGCTTTTTTTCCCCTTAACATTGTTTTGCCTAATTCAAAAAAATATTGAGTTTCTCTAACTCCATTCTATAACAATATAGAATATATGTCTTAACTTATTGAGTATAAAATTATACTGTTAAGCTTGAGTTAAAAAGGGACAAAACATATCAAATAATTTTTGATTATAAACTTAAGACATAAAACATTTTGAGGTTCTAAATTCTTCTAAGCATATGTTCCTTTAATAGACTTTTCTAGTTTGATTCATGTTAGATTTGATATTTAGACTATACTACCCTAAAAACCTCTCCTAAAAGCCTCAATTGATGAATGAATCTAAACAAGTCTGTAACGGGATTTACATTTCAAAACTAAACAATTAATAAAAAGCCTAATATCAAATGTAAAAAAAAAAGGATGTAGTTGACTAAGTTCATAGATATCTCTCATAACAATTTAATATAAACAAATGTAGGCCATACATAATCTGACATGATCTTGTGATTTTATAATACTTATTTACACAGGGATGTTATATTCTCATATCATACTGTTTAGGTCTACCTAAAACTGAACTTGTATTTTTAAGTCTCAAAGTATTCCATATAGTGAGAAACTTGACTTAATGCTAGATTCACCCCCAGATCCAGTGCTTATGCTATCTCCATTCTATGAATAACTATATTCAAACATTATCTTAAAAGAAAGAAACTAAGGGATCTTTACCATAAGAAGATGACATTCTTGAACAGAACAATAACTAATTTGACTAGAATTTTTGAAATCACAAATATATATTAAAGAAAAAATAAGGTAAGAAAACAAATAAAAAGGAAAGGGTTATTTATAGAAAATGTACACATAAAAAATATTCCTTAGTGATGTGAGATTAAATACTATAACAACTTAAGATCTTATTTTTATAAAAGGGCTCTTAATCTAAGAAAACATTTCTTTTGTCAAACATAAGGTAAATGATTAAAATATAAATTAGTTGACCATCCCAAAGTATTTATCCCTTTATTACAGATCTTATGTGAATATAATCACTTCCATGGTCCATTTAAAATCCATAATAGTGAATCACATGACAATTGACTACAAACTTGTTACTAAAGCCTCAATTTCAACTCAATGACTTAATTCAGAGATTTAAATGCCCAAAAGCGTATTTAGATAGTCATCATTCATTCAAATTAGTCATTATAATGACTTTTTTGACTTCTTTGTTAAACTAGTATCTTCATTCAATAGAAAAGTCTGGAGATTTACCTAAGGTGAAGAGACACCTAAAGGGATATTTAGACATTTAAAACATGGAGAAAACCATTAAAGAGACCACTTTGAACTTACGTTGAACACTTTAAAGGCATGACAGATTCATCCCAAATATCCTAAGG
>JAOSBO010000003.1:16475360-16499280 GCA_027563915.1 Erythroxylum rotundifolium
GTATCTAATATGAGGATACATAACTGACCTAGTATATAAGATTTGTTGAAAAGTGTAGGATTGAGTACTTTTCTAAGAGGTAGACCAAATGCTTCTTTGTTTGACATGAAACATATGCACCCATTTCACCTAGAGGCTATCCTTATTATAACATCTTCTCTATAGCCTTTGAGCTAACAATACTTGTTCATTCTACTAGCAAATTTGACTCCCAACCCTCCATTTTCTTTGGGATGACAAATGACACTCTACTTAACTTTGGAAGTCTTCTTACCAATTGAATTTGGCCCTGCCATCTGAAGTCTCTTATGCTTCTATCAATATTCTTTAGAACTCCTTTAGGAATAGCTAAGTCAGACAGCTAATAGATATGTAGGTTAATAAAAACTGCAATAGCAAGCTTAAGTCTACCTTTATAAGACAAAAACCTATTGGTCCAAGTAGATATTCTTTTCTAAACTTTATCAATGAGAGGTCTACATTTAACTTCCTTAAGCTTCCTTATGGAGGTAGGAATTCCCAAATGAGTAAATGGTAACTGATGAATGGACAGTCCAACTTCAATAATCACTTTTGAGGACTTATCATGACTTGACTTAAACATATAAGTGGAGTTTTTTTAGGATTAAATATAACCCTAGAAACTTCTTGGAATCTCCGTAAAGGTGATAAGATTATCTCAATAAAAGAAGTTCCATTAGCACGTAGCATGATTAAATCATCTGCAAAAGAAAGTTGAGTAATAATAAGTTCTCAACAATGATAATGATACCTAAGGACTGAGCTTTCATCAATACAAATCTGTGTCATTCTTTAAAAAATCTCTATAGTGATAGTAAAAAGGTATGGTGATAGGGGATCTCCTTGACTTATCCTTTAGCTGCTTGGTATAGTTGAGTACGTTCTCTATTCATTAACACTGAGTAATATACAGTCCAGCTGGGGTAACCAAAAGTATGAAGAGAATTAATAATGAAACACCAATCTATAGTATCATAGGCTTTAGCGAAGTTAATTTTGGGAGCACAACTTCTAACATGTTATTTATGGATGTAGTCTTTAAATAACTCATAAACAAGCATTATGTTATTCCCCATACTGCTACCTGGGATATATGCACTTTGACTAGGATTAATAATACTAGGTAAAGCAATCTTCAATATTTTATCATCGAAAAAGTAGGCCCTTTTGTTCCAAAAGAGACCTACCAAAGCAGAGGACTAGGCTTTCTCACTTGCTTTGAGTAGTTCATTGGATGGGCAAATCGCTCCATCCTTTATAACATCCTAGTAGTGCTTAAGTTGTACATTGTTTTGGTGAATATTGATTTTATTTTTCCAGGCTCTTACAGGTTGTGAAGCCTTGGTATGGTTCTTATTTTTGCCGATGTCTTCAAACCTTATCACCAAAACTATTCCTCCAGTGTTTGCAACTATCTAGAAAGTACGAGAAACTCTTCTAAGGAAAATTTAGAGGATTCTCCTTTTTCATATATTGAGTTTATGGCCTTATGAAGGCCCTCTATCGAGGTAGAAACCTTAGTAATGAAGCTGATATATGGCTGCACTAAACAAGAAACAAACTAGACTCGGGAAAATAGTTACCAAAAAAGGAAGTTTTTAGGGGTGTTTTGGTTAAGAGATAGTGAGTATCAGTTGAAAAGAGAAAGAGATCCATCGCTAGAATTTGTGGTTTTTAAATAAAATTGAGAGATGGTGGAGAAAGTTGCTAGTAAAATGCCTAAAAACACACTAGTGGATTGGGCCAATCCTACAGACACTAGCTTAGGCCTTTATTCCATTTTTTATGTTGTTCACTTTGTTATTTCTCATCGCTCAGACGGTCTTGTATATTATTATGGTTGGATGTCTTTTTCAGTACTGTTCAGCTAGCATTGTAATATTGTTAGTTATAGTTTCTGTGATTCTAGGAGAAACAACCAATAGAAAAGAGTAGAAAGTAGTATAAATAAAGTCCTGTACACACGAAAATGAATCAAGAAAAATATTGTTTTCTTCATTGTTTTTCACCTACCATTTCTAGCATGGTATCAAAGTCATAAATTTGATTCCTCTACCCTAGCCTACAATGTCAAATACAGTCGACAATAGTGGCTCTAGTGCCATAAATATGCCCACAAAAAATGAATAAGAACCCTACTTTATCACCAACATGGAAAATCCTAGGCTGTGCTTGTCACCACACCATTTAACGGCAACAACTACATCACCTAGAGTAAGTCCATGACCATAGCTTTGTGTGCTAAAGACAAGCTATCCTTCATAAATGGAATACGCATCACGCCTACAGAAGATCTGGTTTTGTTAACAAAATGAAAGAGAGGAGACAGCATGGTAAAGTCATGGATTCTCAATGCCATGATTAAAGAACTAGGTGATGCTTTTCTAACCTTTACTATAGCTAGAGAACTTTGGGTAGAACTATAAGAGAGGCTCGGTAAAGCTAAAGGGAAATTATTATACCAAATAGAAAGGGAGATAAGCTCTCTTAAATAAGGCATCTTAATAGTTTCTGTTTATTATACTAAGATTAAAAAATTATGGGATGATTTGTCTAGTTTAAGTCCTATTCCTATGTGCACTTATGATGCTTCCAAGGCCATCATGATTAAGGAAAATGCTCACAAACTTATGCAATTTTTGATGGGTCTAAATGATGAGTTTAAGCATGTTGTTAACCAATTATGTTAATGGAGCGATTACCTACAGTGACTAAAGCTTTTTCTATGCTACAAATTGTTGAAAGACAAAGAGTAGTGAATTCTACCATGGAAAGCACTCTTAACATGGCAATGCTAGCTAAGCAGTCAAATAACATGAAGAAGGGTGGGAGAAGTAATAACAATTCGAGCAAAGGCCCTTGTGTCAAAAAGGAGGATAAGTAATGTGAAAAGTGTAAGAAGAATGGGCATACCTTAGAGACCTTCTTCAAAATTCATGGGATCCCTGATTGGTACATGGAGCTTATTGAACAAAAGGAGAAAGGGAAGGAAAATATGGCACTCTTAGCTAACAGTTCAGCAAATACCATACAAAAGCAGAACGAAGAAAACTCATTGAATGGATAGATGCCCTTCAATCTTGCAAATTTCATTCAATAAGAAAAAAGTAAGGCTATCAAAGGCAAAACTACTAGGGAGGTAAAATATTCAGGGTTTCAAAATTACGCAGGTAATACTACACATTTTTTGAACACAACATTCGATAATACTAACCCTTGGCTTATTGATTCTAGTGCATTTACACACATAATAGCAGATCTTACTCTTTGCACTAAATATGTTGTTAATAATACCTATGATCTTATTACTTTACCTGATGGGACTAAGCAAAGAGTTGCTCATATTGGTCAGATATTGCTCATATTGGTCAGATACATATAGGGTACATACTTTCTTTTAAAGAAATTCTATATGTACCTAATTTCTTCAAGAATCTGTTGTCTATTAATAAACTCACTACTTAGAATGAAGTTGCTCCGGTTTTTATCCCTAATATGTTGTTTTTGTAGGGCCTTCGGATTACTGATGTTATGGCTATTATCAAGGCAGTGAATAGGTTGTATGAGCTAGATACAGAGACTCTCCTAAACCCAAACAACCTAAAAGGTCCCTCTTTAGAATTCGACAAGACTAAGAATGTTGCCTTTAATTTTTCTGTGAATTCTGATGTGTGGCATTCTAGACTAGGGCATGTATCTAAAGAAAAATTGCAGTACATCAATGAAATAAATGTTTCTGTTCATATCAAACATAATTGTCAAGTGTGTCCTTTGGTTAAACAGTATAGAAAACCTTTCCCTAAGCATGAAATACATGCACAAAGGCCTTTTGAGATCATACACGTAAACTTATAGGGACCCTATAGTATTGCCACTATGGGTGGTTCACGTTACTTCCTCACCATTATGGATGATTACACAAGAGTAACCTGGACCTTTATACTAAGACACAAACAACATACACTACAAACCATTGTGCAGTTTCTTAAAACAACTGAGAGATTGTTTGACACTAGAATATTGAAAATACAGATTGATAATGGAAGAGAGTTCATTAATCACAAATGTAACAACATTTTCACAGAGATGGGAATTCAACACCAAAAGAGTAGTCCTACACACCTCAATAAAATGGGGTAGTGGAAGTTAAGCATAAACACTTACTATAGATTACTAGGGCACTACTTTTCAAAGCCAAATTAGTTAGAGGTTATTGGGGAGAGGCACTCTTAATTGCTACAAACCTGATAAATAGAATCCCAACTAAAGTCTTGAGTTAGATGAGCCCCTTTGAGAAATTGCACAAAAGAAAACCAAACTATGAACATCTCAAAATTGTTGGTTGCCTTTGTTTTGCATTAGATAAAATACCAAACAAAACAAAATTAGATCCTAGGTCAAAAAGGTGTATTTTTCTTAGATGCATGCCAGATTACAAGGCCTATAGAGTCATGGATTTAGATACAAAAACATTATTTATATTGGGGCATATTATATTTTATGAGGATGTTTTTCCTTTAGCAGAAAGTGTTACCATCACAACACAAAACCTAGACTCTTTGTTCATAAGTAACTTAACTGATGTAGGCACAGAATATCCTAAACAAATACTAACCATGGAAACTACACAACCAACTGAACAAAGAGATGATAGTCCAAGATAAACACCATATGACCAACAAAGTTCCCAGCCATCCAACTACCCATAAAACCTATAAAACACCCAAATACCTATAAGGCTATGTCCATCAAACCACAACACATCAATCCATTCACTCCCTTGATCATGGAAATGTAACTTTGCAAGTCTGTTGTCCTACAGGAACAACTGAAGAAAGGTTAAAGGTGCTGAATATCAAATATAGAAATACCTATAACAACTTCATAGGTAATGTCTCTGGAATTTTTGAACCCTTTTCCCATGATATTGCTAGTAGAGATGAAAGGTGGGTAGAGTCCATGAATGTGCACTTGTCTACCTTAGAGAAAAATGGAACTTGGAAACTTACAAAATTACCTAAGGGGAAGAAGGCTATAACTTCAAAATGGGTGTACAAAGTAAAGTACAATGCAGATGGGACAGTGGATAAACTAAAATCCAGACTTGTGGCTAAGGGTTTTAGCCAAAGGGAAAGGCTGCCTACTCAGAGGTCTTCTCTCCAGTAGCAAAGGTTGAGACTATAAGAATGTTCTTGGCCATTGCTGCCTTTAGGCAATGGCCAATTCATTAATGCAACATCAATGATGCTTTTCTTCACAGATGTTTAGAAGAAGAACTTTATATGCCCCTATAAGGTTACACTAAAGCTAAGGAAGGTAGGTATGCAGGCTAATTAAGTCTATCTGGCTTAAAACAAGCTGGTAGGTAGTGAAACAAGGAATTATCTACGAAGCTATATTCCTTAGGGTTCACAAAATCAAAGGTAGATCACTGTCTATTCACTAAAGGCATAAGAGATGATTTCATGACAGTAATTGTTTATGTGGATGACATTTTGATGACAGGTGCAAATGAAAAGCAGATCAAAACAATCAAGAAGGCATTAAATGCAAAATTCATTATGAAGGACTGGGATAAGCTAAATTCTTCTTAGGAATTGAAATAGCAAGAGCAGAAGAAGGGGTGATACTTACTCAAAGCAAGTACATCAGAGACATCTTACAAGAGACCAACTTGTTGAATTGCACACGTTGTGCAACACCCATAGTTCCTGAAAACAAATTAACCTTTGAAGAAGGTGAGTTACTGGAGAAACCAGAAATGTACACGAAATTAGTGGGAAGATTACAATACTTAGGCTTCATTAGGCCTGATATTATGTATGTAACACAACAACTTAGTCAATTTATGAGCAACCCTAGACTACCACATTAGGAAGCTACTAAACGAGTGCTAAAATACCTCAAAGGAAACCAGGATTTAGGAATTTTTTACCCAATAGAAGAGAACTCTCACCTTGTGGCCTATTCTGATTTGAATTGGGGAAGTTATATCTTCACCCGATGATCCTTGACGGGTATCTATGTGTTCCTCGAAAAATCTCCGATCTCCTGGAAAATAAAGAAACAAATGACAGTAAGTCATTCATCAGCTGAATCAGAATATAGAAGCTTAGCATCAACCACTTGCGAATTAAAGTGGATAACACAGTTGCTTCAAGCGTTTCAGTTTAACAATTGAGAACCCATACCTTTATATTGCGATAACCAAGCCGCGATCTACATCTTCAAAAACCTAGTCTTTCACGAGAGGACGAAGCACCTCGAGATCAACTTCCATCTGGTTCGAGATTGCATGAACTTAGGGTTCCTACAACTAAAGCACGTGAGTACGAAAGAACTACTCGAGGATCTCTTTACAAAACTGTTGCGCGCACGCATGTTTTTGAGTCTTCTTAGCAAGCTTGGAGTCGTTTGCTCTCAACCAAAGCTTCGCCTTGATCGGTGGGTGGTAAAATGCCTAAAAACACACTAATGGATTGGGCCAATCCTACAAACACTAGCTTAGGCCTTTATTTCATTTTTTATGTTGTTCACTTTATTATTTCTCACCACTTAGACGGTCTTGTATATTGTTATGGTTGGATGTCTTTTTCAGTACTGTACATCTAGTATTGATATATTGTTAGTTATAGTTTCTGTGAGTCTAGGAGAAACAACCAATAGAAAAGAGTAAAAAGTAGTATAAATAGAGTCCTGTAGATACAAAAATGAATCAAGAAAAATATTGTTTTCTTTACTGTTTTTCACCTACCATTTCTAGCAGTTACCATAGTAATTGTTGGTTTAACGTCCCTAATAACTTAGAAGTATAAGAAGAGCAGGCCACCATCTCCAACTGTTCGTAAAATATTTAGTCAATTCCAAATTGCAAATTCATAAAAATTCAAACGTCTACTGACACTCTCTTTTTTGTTCTATAGCTCAGATATTTTGATTAACCATATGATAAACTGATGCATATTAATTCTATCTTATGCTTTAATATAAACATAAATAGTGTGCCTTCAAATAATTTCTCTTTACTACCAAGGAGACTTGAATTTGAACGGTATGAGAAGGTCATTTCTTACAGAGTGATTTAAAGATTATCGACCATTATATAACTGAAACTGAAACGAATAATTATGAGGTTGTTAACTCAATATTCTGCTTATGGACATTGATTAAGTTACCAACTTCCAATTAGTACTTGAATAACTGTAAGAATAAGTCCAATAAGGATAACATTTGGACCACTTCCAGGTGGTTGTTGAAGATATAAGCCGGATGAACCAACGGAGTGAACTACTCCTTAGGTCGATGGAATCACTTGTATCAAATGTTTTGCCATGAATCAACAGAGAATCAAAAGGCCGAAAAATTGTGTATGTATATACGTATTTTTGACAGAGAAGAAATAGACAAAAATCACAAAAGATGAAAAGATAAAAAAGAAAGATCTGGTC
Organism: Erythroxylum rotundifolium; assembly: GCA_027563915.1. NCBI lineage: Eukaryota > Viridiplantae > Streptophyta > Magnoliopsida > Malpighiales > Erythroxylaceae > Erythroxylum > Erythroxylum rotundifolium. Next base: position 16,482,830 of record JAOSBO010000003.1, read on the forward strand.
ATAAAATGAGGTCGACGTACTTTTCTCCTATGCCCTTACCATTTTTGACAGACTGTACAGGAGTCACCACCTTCCAACTTTCTAGTTTTTACTGAAGCCAACTGTGGTTTTCACTTCTGCATTTACATTCATTTAAACGCATCACATAGTTCCTCAAGAGCTAATCATTTCCTCCATGGCATTTTCTTTCAATTTACGGGCATTATTGGCCCCATGCTGATCCATGAACCAGAAAACATTATAGACAGCTAAAGACAAGTGTACTATGAAAAGCTCAGTTGTAGATGTAACTAATCCAATATCATCTCTTCTTCTTCTTGACCTTACCGTTACAAAACAGTGAACCAAGACCGAAAAGATTTATAGTTCCTCTGGAAATGTAAGGAGGCGATATGTTCAGAACAGGACTAATTCTAACCCCATTACCATAGGACTTGCACTTCCTCAATGGAGGATTCTTCTGCGACAAATTATAATGATAAGACAAACCAGAATTTGAATTGTAAAGATTACTACTTGGTAGAGAAGGCTGTTTTTGCAACTTTTGTTTCTGGGTGTCCTTGGCTAGAGTCGACTGTTTTTGAGGATTTGGAGCTGACCCTGTAGAGTTGCTTCTTGACAGAAACTGTAACGAACGTATTAGACCTTTGCTTCTTGCACTGTCAAAATTAAGACTGCTGCTTCTCTTGAACTGCCAAAATGATTTTGGAGCAGGCTTTTCTTCAGGGTCGGTACTCATTGACAAGAAATCTTTTAGAAGTTTCCTCTCTTTAGTCTCGCTACTAGTTTGATGAGGACGAGAAGTTGGCGCTAGCATTGGCTGATCTTCCTTGTCCTTGGAAAAGTTAAGGCTTTTCTGGATTTCCAAAGGACGGATCTTACCATTTGCGAAGAGCTCATCTGCAGAAGATAGCTCTTGGACGAAATTGTTGGCAAAACAGAAATTGAAGTCCGATTCCAGCAGAGACGTATCCACTCTATTATGATGTTCTCGAATAGATAAACAATCTGTTGGGGGATTGAGATCGTGAGAAAAAGAGATTCTTGGACTAATTCCTGCACTTGGAATCTCTGAACAGACATCTACTGCCATGGTTAGAGATCGGCAACCAGTAGCAGTACCAGAAACAAGAACTTGGGTGTGAGATAACAAGACCCTTTTGCTTTACAATTCTCAGACTCAAGAAAAAGCCGGCAGTTTCAAATGCCAAACAAACAAGAACGGCACTACATGCCCACAGATTCAGAGTCAAAATGAAATTTGAAAAGAAGAGATTGAAACAGAAAGGGAATGCAGATATTGTATTTGGAAGTCAGGAACAGCAGCTTTAAGCTTTTGCTTTTTGTTTAAGTTCCTGTCATCAGAGGATTAGAGAATGATACAAAATCTAAATATGCAGGATTGAAACATCGTAGCAATGTGATTCTACGTTTGGAAGCTATCAGGTTAAGAAAAAGAGAGAATAAAGGATAACAAAGTGGATTCAAGCACCGAAAGGCTACAAAAGAACCCCTCCCTAGGAATGGAACTTTTTCACTTTACGCACTGCCAATTAACCCAATTGAGAGTGACAATTTGCGAGTGACACCTTCATGGTAGAAAACTACTATGAGTTCAACATTCATAGGTATGTGTACATTCTCAGCTATATATCTTTAAATGTCTGATATGATAACTTCAAATTATCAAGGAATTCTTGATTTTTGTCCAAATTGTTCCCAAGATAGGTTAAGTTTCTGAATGTAATTTAATTTTTATTATATCACTAAACTTGCATCAGATCTGCAGATTAGGCCGCATTTTACTTGTTGGACCATTTAATAACAATTCTTTTTGGTAATGTAGAAAAAGAAGCTCTGAAGTCACCATCTGCTAACTGTTGGAGACGCAAGGATTGATAATTGAGGGAGCTAACCAACTGTGTGTCAAACCAGGTAGGGTCCATTTAAGAAATGATTGACTTAGTGAAATACATGAACAAACCCTAAACATAAGCTAATGTACTTTGTATATCCCGGGGCAGTTACTAAACACAAGTTTGCACAAAGAATTTTTACGTCAATAGTGCTTGATTTATGTCAATAGAACGTGTTAAGCTCAACTTCATAAAGACACAAACGTGATATGTTCTTAAATAAGCTAAAATAGAATGATAATTCCAGGGAAGTTCCTATGCTACATTGATAAGTTTTTTTTAAAAAAAAAAGAAGAATTGAATTAAGCCTTAAAAGGTATTCTATTTGTACAAGTCAAAATAAAATGCTGATAAGCACTAGTAACTAAAGAGGATTACAACTAGGTGCTTAAAATAAAGAGAGACTAGACATTCCAAAAGGAAAGAAGATATCGTTCATCCTAAAATATATGTTTGTGAAAGTTGATTTGAAGTTTGAGTTGTACGAGCTCATTGCAAAATTGTACCTTACAGAGGCTCTTGAAAAATTTGATTGTTTCTTTCATCCTAATTTGTGGTGACTATAGAAGATAGGATCAACCAGAAGCACCTTTGTGTAGTTTTGTTAAGACATTTGTTTGTTGAGTACTAGCTTTTAATGTTGCTAAAATTGATGAAATCATTAGAAAGAAAACATTTTCTCAGTGGTGCTTTCCAAATTTCAATGTTGAACTTGCAACTAAAGAATAGATGATCAACTTTTTCTTTAGCATCTCTGCAAAATGACCACTAGTTGGTGAGATTCAAGAACATATCTAACTTGTCAATAGTTGGCAACTTGTTATTCATTGCAAGCCATAGACTAAAGGAGGCTTGAGGAATAAGGTAGTTAGGCCATACTGCTTTAGTCCAAGGCAAGAGTGTAAGATCACTGAAAATTAGTTTTTTGCAACACTATAGCAAACTTGCCATCATTAGTGTATTTCTGGATGTATCTTTCCTCATCTGCACTGATTATAGCCTGAGATATCTCATTTAGTAAGGAACTAGTGATAGGTGTTTGTTGGAAGATATCAATCTTTGAGAAAGTTGTTGCAACTGATGCATCTGGCTAAATAACAACCCCAAGGCGTAATGCTTTAGCCATATAAACCAACCCACCCATAGATAACCAACTATCTTACCACAATTTGATGGATTCCTCATTTCCCACTGGTAGCGCGTCGTAACACTATATAAAATAACTAGACCTAAAATTGTAGCTAGTGGTAAATTTAAGGCAGTCCCATAGAGAGTATTCGATTAGCTTTTGTTATGAAAATAAACGGTGTTTAGGTTATGGGGGTTTTGGTTTTTAAAAAATAAAATAAAATGAAACTAAACTAACAAAAGCAAATTAAATCAAACAACATGAAAATGTGAAAAGTGATGAATATGCTAAGGATTCTATCATCGATTCAATCTTGGCCTACACACAATCAAACATACGTCATAGAATTGATATTCTCATTCTAGCAAATGTTAATCGTAGGTTAATAATAAGCTCTATTAACCTTGATTTTCCCTTAAGTTGTGTTTAATTAAGAGAAGCTCCTTAACTAAACTTAGTTGTCAAACAACCTAGGATAAGCTCTCTAGATTTAATTGGACAACTACATTGTAAATTAGGAAAATAGATTAATCAACGTAACAATGATCTGCAATTAATTATTGATACATTTAATCCTTATGACTTAGTGATTAATGCTTTAAAATACTTAAGACACTCACTTTAGTTTGTATTTGATCTTAGGTACAATTTGAAAGCATAATAGCTAAAATGGGCCAAAAGCATACTCATTGAGCCACCTTCTTGATATTCACACTCAATTTACCTCATTAGGCAAGAAGGAGAAGGGTAAGAATGAAGAGGTCAAAAGAAATGGAAAGATAAAAGTGTCATGGCTATAGAGGTGTCTCACAACCATGACAAATTTGTTATGGTCGTGAGACTAGTGTCACGCACATGACGAAATTGTCATGGGAGTGAAACTATTTTCATGGGTGTGACAGCTGGTGTCATGCCTGCGATATAGGCTAATGGGCGTGACATACTAAGTCACGCCTGTGAAATTGCCAGCTGTCCCTTTTATGACCTAGTTTTTTACTATAAAAGCATTAAGTTGTGACAATGGAAATTGTTCTAAAATTATAGGTGATTTTCTTCATTCTTTCTTGTTCTTTCACATTTTAGAGGCTATTCATAGGTATTTCTTGGAGCTTGATCAAGAAGATAGAGGGCTAACCTTCCTTACACTAGTTCAAAGGTGAAGTTGATGCGGAGAAGCACATTTGAGCATATTGTTGTTGTGTATTTATTTCTTTCCTTCTTTTTAGATTGTTTATGCTATCTCTTATGTATTGATTGGGTATCATATGAGAATGATTTTGATGCTCTATTGAATCTTTTTGCATTGAAACCCATTGCTAGAACTTGAATGCAATACATAATAGTCGTGTTGGAAGTCAGTTGTGGCAACTAATGGCATTAAATCATTAGGAATAACATAGCACAAGTTAAATAATCTAAGATTGTGTGATTATTGCTTAGATTGGTCTATTTTTCTCACTTCTAATGTGGTTGTCTAGGCAAACTTAGAGAACTTGGTCTAGGTTTCCTATATTTAGAGTTAATTTATGAGCTTTTCTTGATTAATTATGACCTAAGAAAAAATCGAGATTAACAGAGCTTGTTGTTAATTCACGATCAATAATTTAAAGAGAGGTAGGAAGACGATAATGCAATGACGAATGTGAAATTGTGCATAGGCCAAGATTAAACCAAAGAACCGGATTTCAACCTATTAATCGATTTTATCACTTTGCTGCTGTTTAATTTGAGTTACTTTTATATATTCAGTTTTACTTGTTTTCTAATTTATAATGAACCAACCCCCTTGCTTTACATTTACATATAACTTGGAAAAGTAATTGAAATTAATCTTTGTGGGATCGACCAAGACTTGCCACTGCTATAGTTGTAGGTTTAGTTATTTTGTGTAGTTTAATGATTTGCTACCAATTTTGGGGCCATTGTTAGGGATTAATATCCTTTCTTTTTTGAATTTATTTATTTATTTTATTTTTATTTTTGGTTATTTTCTTTTCTATTTTGGTTAGTTACAGTGCATGACACGATCTTTTCACTCAGGTGAATTGAGATTTGATCCAAAAATTGAAAGAACAATACCTATATTGAGAAGACAAATTGCACAAAGTCCAAATGATCCATCACCATCCGATAGGAGACTTGATTCTTCACCAGGAATTCAAATAAATTTAGATTTTCTTTTTTATTCTTCAAGTGATTCTATTTTTGAATTTGATTTTAACATGTTTAAACAAAATAATAATCACACTCTTAAGCGATTGGTTGCTCCTAATTTTAATCATCAACCCTTGTACATTGATTTCCTATTATTGATGTTGTTTTTGAGCTTAAATCTAGTCTAATTCATATTTTGCCTACTTTTCATAGTATGTCAAGTGAAGATCTTCACAAGCATCTCAAGGAGTTCCACATAGTGTATTTTGGCATAAAGCCAGCTAAGATATAAGAAGAGCATATTAAGTTGAGAGCATTCTCATTCTTATTTGGGGACATCATTAAGGATTTGCTTTACAACTTGCCATCTGGATCAATCACTACTTGAAATGAAATGTAGAGAATTTTTCTTAAGCAATTATTGTTTGGAAGATATGTGAAGTGTATACGTTAACCTTATTATCCATACACCAAAGTAAAAACAAATTCTTTTTGGAATACTTATTCCTTTGACTCTTTGAAAAAAAATGGTATGACACATAAATTTATGCAACAATAAGTGCTTTAGACTCTTAATTAAATTATTCAATGTATTATGTGGTTCAGACACTTCTTGTATAGTTAATTTCTTCTAATATGTTTTTACATTAAAATTGCTATGAACAAATTTGGTTTCAAGGAAGTCATACATATTCTCCGTAACATTATGATCTAATTGACATGGTTCCCTTTTTAATCTAAACCAAAATTATCTAACTCATTCGGCTCAAACTTATAGTAGTATAAAATTTTAGGGTAAGTTCTTCATAAACAATATAATCACATTTAATGAACTATTCCTAATTGATTATTTTTCTCAAAGACTCCAATTTGTCCTTAAGCCCTAATTTTTCCAAGATTTGGCAAACAAAATATCTAGGCACAATAATAATCTTAAAGCGAAGTTTTTGAAATTTTTTACCTTCTTCTTGTGAGAAAATTAGGAATAGAACTCTAAAATCAATAGCTAAATCAGATACGCCATTTTCAAAATCCTGCATTATTCCTTTTGGATTAAACCTTCGAGTTACTTGTTACACTTTAGGCGCCATCTTGTATTTTAATCGCAGTAAAATAACACACTAAGAACAAAAATATAGGAAAATATAAGAAAAATTATCTCTTAAACACTCAAGAAAAATCATGTTCTAGTGAACCAATCACTAGATATAGAGGTAAATTGTGTAAAAGTTGAAGATATCATGAAATTTGCTTGAAAATTAAGTGAAAAAAGGATAGGACTACTAACTAATAAGAGAAGTGAGGGAAAGAAGTAAGAAGCAAGAAAAAGATAAATAGAATAAGGTTTATAGGAGGTAAATATTCACACCTACATGATCGTGCATGTATATGATCATACAACCGTGTAAGTGACTTGACTTTCATGATCAGGATAGTGAGGTTGTACTCTAACTTGCGCAATTCTACACCCCTATTAGAAACATTCCGCAATAATTTTGTACACTTTATGCTATGAACATCCATCAATCAAACTAACTTAAAAACCTCAAAAAATAATACAAGCATACAATAAATTACAAAAATATATTTAAATATTATTGTGTTAATTTTAAGGTCACCAGTTTGACTGTTAAATCTTAATTCTTCAACCAAAGGAAAGGAAAGAAACTACTTCCCTTTATTATGATTATTTTCCTCCAAAATACATTTTGCATCTATAGCCACTAACCTTGAATGTTTCCTTTTTATCATTTTCTAATTTTAAAGCTCTATGCTTGAACACTTGGGTAACCTTGACAGGACCACTCCAATGTGACTTAAGCTTTCCCAAAAATAACTTTAATCTTGAGTTAAACAGAAAAACTGAATCTCCTATCTTGAACTCCTTAATATGAGAATCATGTCATCTTTTCAACTTTTCCTTATTCAACTTGGTATTCTCATAAGCATCAAATCTTAAATCTTCTAGTTTGTTAAGTTACAGGAGTCTCGTCTCACCAACTATCATCTAATTAATATTTAATGCCTTAATTGCCCAACATGCCTATGCTCCAATTGTACGGGCAATTGATAAGCTTTTTCATAAATAAAAGTCAAAAGGTGTTATACTAATAAGTGTCTTGAAGGCAGTTTGATGGGCCCGTAAACCATCACCAAGCTTTAATGTTTAATCCTTCTTCAAACCATTAACTATCTTCTTTAATATTTTCTTTAACTCTCGATTAACAAACTCCACTTGCCCATTTTTTTGTGGATGATAATGTGTTAATCACTTGATGATGGACTCCATACCTTTTAAGGAGAGCTTTAAATGATTTACTAAAAAGGTGTGCTCTTCCATAACTTATGATTGCTCTTTGAACTTTAAATCTACTACACAATCTTTTGAAAAATTTTTGCACCACTTTACTATTACCAGTTGGAATTGTCATTGCTCCAACCCATTTTGAGACAAAATATACCGTAACAAGTACGTTTATGTTCCTTATGGAAGATGGGATATGTCCTATGAAATCCAATCCTTATACATTAAAGAATTTAACCTTAAGATGTTGAAAAAGGGCATCTCATCCCTCTTTAAAATACTCCCTACTCTTTGGAATATGTCACATTGCATATGTATTGATGAACATCATTAAGCAAGTTAGGAAAATAGAATTCAAATTCCAATATTAAAACTTTCTTCTTATTCTCTCTATAATGAACTCATCTCCTAATAGGAACATTGGCACAAATTTTATATAATATTGATTCATCCTATAAATAATTGATTCATTGGGAAATTGCTTATTGATTTCTCACCTTATTGTATCTTCCCTCCTTCGAGACATGATAGGTGATCAGCCACTAAATTTTCACTCTCTTCTTATCTTTAATCTCTATGCCAAATTCTTGTAGAAGCAATACCCATTAGATAAGTTTTGACTTTGAATCTTTCTTAGCAAACATGTATCTCAATGTCACATGGTCTATATAGATAATCACCTTAACCCTAAAAGAGATGACCAAAACTTATCACATGTAAATACCACTACTAACAAATCCTTTTGACTAGTTGTGTAATTCATTTGGTCTCTTTATAAAGTCTTAATTACATAGTAGATATCATGCAACCTTTTGTCATTCTACTGTGCTAACACGTAGCCTACCGATTTATTACTAGCATTGCATATAACCTTGAATGGTAAAGGCTAATATAATGACATCAATATTAATATTAAAATGAGTGCCTCCTTTAAACTATTAAAAGTAATTGAACTTTTATCATTAAAATAAAAAGATACATCTTTAACTAATAAATTAGTAAGAGGTCTAATAATAAGAGAGAAATCCTTAACAAATGAGTAGTAGAATCTTACTTGTCCCAAAAATTTTGTTTTGGCTCTATCTACTTCTATAACTTTTCATGATATTTTATGTCCTAAAACTATCCGCTCATGCATCATGAAGTAGCATTCCTCCTAATTTAGAACCAAATGAGATTCCTCCATCTTTGAAGAACTCTATTCAAAATTTTCAAACAATGAGCAAAAGATGCTTTAAAACCCAAAAACTTATCCATAAAATCTATATAATATCCTCAATTGTAAAGATAACAATCACACACCTTTGAAAAGTTGTTAGTGTATTGGAAAGTCCAAAAAACATCCTTATATAAACAAATGTTCAGTAATGACAAAATGAACATAGTTTTCTCTTAATCATTTAGATGTATAAAAATTTTACTTGTATCCTGAATATCCATCAAGGAAATAATAGAATGTGTGTCTAGCCTCTTTCTCAATCATTTAATTTACTAACAATAAAGGAAAGTGATCCTTCTTAGTCACTGTGTTGAGCTTCCTATAATCAATACATACCTTCCAACTTGTGACTATTCGAGTAAAGATTAACTTAACCTTTTCACTTTCCATCACTATCATCCATCCTTTCTTAGGTACACATTATACTGGACTCCCTGTTCACTATTTTAAATAGGGTAAATAATACCCACATCTAAAAGCTTTACTTACTCTTTCTTGACCATTTCTTTCATATAAGTGTTTAATCTTCTTTTCTCTCCCTTACTGCCTGATAACCTTCATCGAGATTAATCCTATGCATCGTCGTATTTAGACTTATGTCTCTTATACGTGAAAGTTGTAATCCTATGGCTCTCGCTCTCTTTCTAATTACCTAACTTGAACATCCAAATTATGGATGGAATAAGCGTGAGTCTTCGTCATTTGGTCAAACTTAGCTTCCATCCTCTTTTGACTCTCACTTTGACTCATGGATTTGGAAGTCAGCTTATCCATTAGCTTGTCCATCTTTGATTCCAATTACCTAAACCTTTCATACTGAAATCTATATAAGCGTTGTATTGTCATTTAATTTCTTGCATTGCTAAACTAAGGGAAGTTTAGGTGGTTCTTTAACCTAGGATTACAGGTATTTGAGTATGAGTTATTACCACCTCAACTTAGTTGTAATCTTTGGGAAGCATTAGTTATAATATGACCTTGTTGAACTCACAATTCACATCTTAGTTGTATCACCCTTAGTGGGTCAAGATAAATGGATTTCAAGCTATTTGTTTTCTTGGCCATGTTTGTTATTTTAGCCTATATTGCTATCACTAAATCAACAATAAGCAATCCTTTATGCTCTTTAAAGGTTGGTTGTTGTTTGCTTCTCTCTAACATCTATAGATAATTATTATTTGCCATCTTCTCCATTAAATCATATGTAACATCTATTGTCTTCATCATTAATGAACCACCAATTTTTGTGTCAACGGTACTTCTTATGGGTTGATTGACTCCATTGTAAAAGGCTAGCAATAGGAAATCCTTAGTTTAGTTATGGTATGGCTGTGGCAACTCCTTCGCAACTCCTTAAATCTTTCCCACACTTTATACAATCATTCCCTTTCACTTTGCAGGAAATTAGTTATCTTCTTATTGATACTTGTATTCTTCATTGAGGGGAACTACTTAGGCAAAAAGGCTTATACCAACTGCTCCCATGTCATCACGCTTTCTAGGTTAAAAGAATTTAGCCACACCTTAGCTTGATCTTTAAATGTGAATTGAAATAGCCTCATATTGGCTACATCTTCTGCTAAATACCATATCTCCAATAAATTGACTGAATGAGGTCACGAGCTTGGTGATCATTGACCTACCTTCTATGTTATCAAAATTAGCTAGATATAGGTACTAACAGGATAAAAGAGTATTTAAGATGCATCCTCTTTCTCCAACACATGCAGTAGATAAGGGAAAATTTTTAGTGGCTCACCAAACCAATCCTCTCCCTCCTAATGTAAAGTGACCAAAGGAGTTTGTCTATGTACCTTATTATTAGAAACCTAAACTTTGAGGCCTTAGGCTTCATTAGGAAAAATGGCCTCATTCTTGCTATGACATACAAATAGTTTTTAAAGTCCAATTCTGGCTGAACCTAATCTAGAAATGTCCTACTAGGCTATAGGGTATGACCATCTTCCTCTAAATAGAAGTAAGTGTAGGCCCCAAACAAAGTATAATTAAGATGTGGTCTATGCCTCTAAGTTTAAACTTGATGACCAATTCATCCTCCTATGACATCTTATTATCATTCACTTATAGTCTACTTATAAAATCCACCATAAGCTCCTTAATTAACGTTATCACTTTGTGTTCCTAAAAATTTCTATTATTGGATAGTATCTCCTTTAGGATATAAGAAGGAATATATTTAAAAGCATCAATGAAAAGGATATTAACATATATTTTTAAGAATAAAAAAGAGTTTCCAAATTATTTTTCCAATATTTCCTTAAGACAATTTTAGGGAAAGAATATAAGAGACTTCTACAGTTAAGGAGAACATAATTGCATTCCTATTTTTGTTTTTCCTTATCTTCCTTGGTTTTATATTTTTCAATAGGTGTGTTCCTTCTCTTGTTTCCTCACTCTAAAGTTTTTCCAATGTATTGCTTTTTAATAACTCATCACTTCTTAATGCTATCGTATTATTGAACTCTGTAGCGTTTTTAGGTTTTCGAAAAAGTTAACCACATGATCAAATAGATATACTGGGTGTTAAGCAATTTAGACTTCTAACATTTTAGTAAGAATTGATACTAAATCAATATTAAACTAAGCTACCTTATTGCCCACTTGAACTCCTCATTTTTTTGCTTGGATTGTTAAAAAGGTCTTTAGTTAGGATTCTAAGTTATTATTTGCAGAGGGATTAAAATGGTCTTGGATGGAAACTAGGGGTTTGTCTGTTATCCTAAAGGGTAGGGTTGAGCTTGTTCCCATAAGATAAGTTAGGGTGGTTTCTCTAATAAGGGTTATAAGCCATCCCATTATATAATTTTTAGACAATAAGTTAATTTTTTGTCCATAATAAGGTCATAACCTCAATAGCTCCTCGTATCTCTTCCAACCCTCATACAATAACTGACTTTCCCTTCAGGAAAAAGTTGTAATTTGATTCCAAATATGAATCGCCTTACTTGAGGGAAAGTACTTAGCTAGGAATTCTTGAGATAGTTAATCCTAAGTAATGATCTTGCTGATAAGGGGTTGTAACCATGCTTTCACCTTATCCCTTAGTGAGTAAGGAAACAATCTTAGCTTGATGGCAATAAAGAAGACACTATAAAGCTTTAGTGTGCTACAATACTCTAGGGTTTGTAACCATTCACTTACTTTATCCTATAATGAGTAGGAAAATAATCTTACCTTGATGGAAACAGGGGAGACACTTTTAAGCTTTTGTGTGTCGTAATACTTCAGAAACATCAATTGATGTAGATTTAATTCTTTGGAAGGGTAACCTTTAAATTGATTATGCTACATCATGGAAAGAGGCAAGGCTTTAGCTTAAATTTGCTAGGTTTGATGTTAGGCCTCGCGATGTTTGAGCTGATGCCTTAAGCAAGAGGTTTGGAAAAGTCTTTCAAAGATCTCGTATTCTCTATAACCATCTTTGGTTCTTCAACTTCTATTCTCCTTTAAAGTCTTATTCTTATATTATAGTGTTCTTTCAATATGAAGTTTTGGTTCAATAATTTTCCTAATATTTTTGGATTGTCACACATAAGAAGTGGACTGTGATTGACTATATCTAACACCTAAAATTGTAATAACCGTAACTACAAGACATAGCTGTAGCTATTACTGGCAAGTACGGATCAATCCCACGAAGATGAAGTATACCAGTAATTACTATTATCCTATTATCTACTCTACATATTTTGTGATTTTTCATTAAAAGAAAATAAAACTTAAATAATTAAAATATAATAGAGAATAATAATGAACATAGATATAATGGAAATTGCAAAGAAAACTATTAAGATAAAAAAATTAGTACCTAGGTGTGCTAATAGCTGACCGTAAGTCTATTAATAACTAATCCTAAAGTTTTAAACTAAATTAATCAGGTTTAACTTTATAGGATTGTTTTACCGAGTTATGAATCCCTCTAATAGGTTTGGCTTTAATTCAAAAGATTTATAGCATCTTATCTCTAAGGTTGCAATCGACTCCTTCCAATTATGGTAGATTTATTCATCAATAGGATTTCTCAACCTCTACGTATGAAATCAGATTATGATTTAATATTCCCAGCTCTATTAGAACTTAAAAAAAACACGTTTTTGAATTACATGAAAACAATCAAATCAATTATAGTAATAAAAGAATCAATTCATATCAAAGTATTAACATAAGATTCATTTAACCTAGGCACTAGCTAAATGTTTAGTTACATATGATCTAGCAAGAAATCAAACATAAATAAAAAGAACAATGAATTGAAGACAATAGGTTTGTAATTCTAAATCTCCTGGATTGTCTTCTATCCAATATTTTTACGATGTAGAGGTTTGATTTAGTATTCCAATGGGTCTATCAATGATTTCTTCGTGTTTTCCACTTTTCTGAACCAAAATCGCCCTTTGAGAATGTTCTCCACTTCTGGAATCACTTCCTAAAATTTGCTCCCTTCATTAGCCATTGAACATGTCCTTTTATATTAAAATCTATTGTTTCTTGTATCAAACCGTATAGCTCTAAAAATACTTAAAATCGTTATTTTCAATGGCCTGATGCACAGTTGTTGTGCATCACTTCTATGCTTTAGTTCTTTGTTTTATGTCGTGTTTTCTTTCGAATTCTCCTCCTTTAAGTATATGAATGCAATTATGACCTATAAGCACACTTGGAGTGAATTAGGTACCAAATATACAACAAAAGTATAAAATATCAAGCAAAATATATCAAATATGGGTGTAAAAATATAATCAAATATACATCTATCAAATATATTCACACTTAAGATTTTGTTTGTCCTAAAGTAAACCATAATCAAAATTAAAAATTTTACAATATCAATCCATCATCAATCTCAACCTGTCCATTCATACTATACATCATCATATCCTATTGAATCAAATCAACAAACAAACATAATCAAATTATCCTAAAATTAACTTTCCAAGTTAATATTAATAGTAATCATATCAAAAATCACATTAAAATCAAAAGCATAAACCTTTACACCCTTACTAAGATTTCACTCAATGCACTCAAGTGTTTAGGGTGAAATATCAAACTCTCAATTAATGTATAATAGAATTCTTACCATAAACTTGCAATAAAATCACATCTGCACCAATTACGTAGAAACTAGAAGAACAAATCAAAAGGTCTTACAAGGTTGTAATGGGGGCTTAGGTAAGGTATGATTGGGATTAAAAAAGGTTGATTTGAAGGAAATTTAATAAAAAGAACATTACATGAAATGTATTCACAATACACATAGGTCCTTTTGTTGTAAAACTAATGGTACTTTATTTTTTCTCTTCTTTTTTAATATATATATATATGCTCGATTTTTTCTTTTTTTCGTTTCTTAACAATCATTTCTAGCATTCATCATGTACCGTAATTAAAGAAATATTGGACCATTCAAAAATTCAAGTTTGAAATAAGCAAATAATGTAAATAACTTATAGGGTTCAAAATAGCAAAAAGGCTTCAAAGAAAAATAGGATATAGGTTAATGTGATGTTAAAATCAGTGAAAAAGGTTATGGGTCAACTTGGTTTTTCCTAAAGGATCATTTTATGGATATGGTAATTTTCAAATAAATAGGCTAAAGTAAGTTGTTTGATTTAAGGGTCTTCATCATATCAATGCTCCTAATTTAGCAAACATTGTCTTAATATGCCTAATAAAAAGAAGTTCTAGAATTATCGTACTATACATATTACACACATTAAAGAATAACAAGAGCTTTAAAAATTTTGAAAATTTCTTTTTAGGCTTAAAAGCTCACAAAAAATGGGTACATATGTGTGAATATTATGCAATTTCATTAATCTTTAATGTTTTATTAATTACAAAAAATGACTTAGAAAACTAATTTTATTTTAACCAGCATCCTTTTGCAAACCAATTCAATCAATATTTGACAAGGAATTATAGTATTCATGTACAGATTCAAACAATTCAGAATATCAATTAATAAGATTTGTAATCTCGACCTTCTTTTCCTTGCTTTATAGCCTAATGAATTGGGCAAGCACATGCCCCAGGTGCATTGGCATCCTCTTTTGTATACTCCACAAATAGAACATGTCCATGTTCCTAATTACTCCTTAGCTATCATCTCGACCACTAAACGTATGGTTCAAGATATCATGAATGTATTTGGGTGCCAGATAACATAAGTTCAAGGCCTTGGACTTGCTTAAGTCGTAGTCCTCTTTTACGTTGATGGTACGCTAGAAGTGTCATGGGGACAATCCATACAGAAAGTCTATCTATAGTATAAGGTGATCTCCTTATGAGCTTTTGGTCTTAGAGATCCATCATAACGGAGAATGACGTATAGCTTATCTGAATCATTTCTGTCATCAATCAGAGTTGGATCGTGTTAAGACGATCTTTGTCATAGCAACCTCTCTCCATAGAAAACATAGAGAGTACCTCTAACATCAACTCCCTATAGGAGGGCTCCACAATCTCAAAAATTCGGGACCATGCATCAATGTCTACAAGGTCCCAAACTTGCTGAGATAAGCCCACTTGCTACAACACTCCCCAATCGATAAATCGGCTAATACCAAACCTTTTGTCCTTCAATCATTGATATTATTTTTCTTGCACCTTGGCATTGAAGAATATCATCTGCGACCACTCTGGGGGCTTAGTTGTGGATGGGGAACCTTCTCCTAGCTGTCTTTTACAGGGGATCACTTATCTTTAATTTGGTAAAAAAATGCAAAGATTGGGTTTAGAAGAAGTTAAAGGCAACAGTGAGAGTGGGTGAAATCAGAGAGATGAAAAAAATAAAGGGATTAGGGTATTTTAAACCTGTATTATGGACTTACACTATCTAAATATGACAAATAAGGGGATTAGGCTATTTTAAACATGTATCGTAGACTTACACGTTTTAATACACGCATATGTATCAAACTATGTCAATCAAATAATTTCAAATTTCACAAACTTAACAGTTTGGTACACGGGTGTGTATCAAATTGTGTAAATCACACTTTCGTGTTTTGAGAGCATCGCAAGTGTGTATAACTTTAACAATATATGGAGAAACTTAAAAATTTTGCACTTTAGAATTCTAAAACTTTAACACGTATACCCCAAAACAGAAGTCATGCAATGTTTGTGAGAATGTTTAATGTTCTACTCCTAAAGCATATCAAAACTTAAATAAATCCTTGTCTAATATGGAAGTAAGAATGAAATATTATAAAAATCAAAATAAACCTAACAAATTCATGGGTTACCTCCCATGTAATGCTTGTTTAACATTGTTAGCTCAATGTATCTTTTATGCTCAACTTCATCCTGGTAAATCAGCAGCTTTC
Organism: Erythroxylum rotundifolium; assembly: GCA_027563915.1. Lineage (NCBI taxonomy): Eukaryota > Viridiplantae > Streptophyta > Magnoliopsida > Malpighiales > Erythroxylaceae > Erythroxylum > Erythroxylum rotundifolium. The sequence goes on from JAOSBO010000003.1 coordinate 16,498,905, forward strand.
TTCCACTCTTTTCTCCATAAAATAGTTTCACAGTCTGTAAACAAGCCAAATGTTGCAGAATGATCAAAAGGAAAAATTTTATTAAGATAGTAAAACTAATTAACTGCAGTAATGTCCTTTCCAATGACAAACTGTTAATAAAATAAGGGATAATGAAACTCCCTAAATCATCGATTGTCTTAAATGGTTTGTCTTCAAGGAAGTGGGAACCCTTTATGTGGTTAAGGTTACTACCAACACCTCATTAGTAGTTTCCTTACTCGGTTTCTCTACCAGTTCTTCCTCAGCCACCTCCATCCACTCTTCTTCTTCGATTACCTTCTACCACGTCTCTACTTCCTCTTCTTGGATGGAGATTTCTTCTTCTTCTTCTTCT
>JAOSBO010000003.1:16499380-16512549 GCA_027563915.1 Erythroxylum rotundifolium
TTCTTCTTCTTCTTCTTCTGGAAGTTCTTTACGGAATGTCGCTCCACTCGTAAAGCCAAGCTTTATCTTCTCTTCACTCTCAAATTTTGTCGATCAGCTTTTAATTCAACAAGGAGTTCCATTAATTGATCTCTAATACTTTCTTCTTCTTTCAGAAGCTCTTTTTCTAGAAGCTCATTGTGACTCTTGAGAGTGACTGCCATTCTATATTCTTCAACATGCATTTCAGTACGACTAGGTGTACTCCCTTGGATCTTGTCAGATAATATCTCCTTCAATTGGTTTATCCGAATCACCAAATTTTGTATACGAGCCTTTATTTCTTGATGCTTTATGATTGATTATTAAATGAAATCAAAAATTATATATTCTAGTGTTAGCTCGTTAACTAGGGGTGTTTGGTGCCATAAATATCTAGCTGTAATGTAATTATTCCACCATAAGTATAAGAGTTGCTCCACTATGAATTGTAGTTATTCTTAAACAGTGCAACTTAAGGTTGTTTGTATATGTTTGGTCATTCCCAGATATGAGATGATGCTTAGCATTCATAATTATGGGGATAACTCCCACTAATGTTGCGTCAAGGCCTCAACATTTGTTGAACCTTCGAAAACATATGAGAACACCTCTCTCTCCCATATGGTGATGACAGGCTATACATCACTTTTGTGCTTTTGTTCTCCGTTTTATGCTATTTTTTATCTAAATTATTCTCCTTTAAGTCCATAAAGGAACCTATAAACACACTTGGAGTTAACTGAGTACCAAATATACAACAAAAGTATAAAATATCGAGCAAAATACGTCAAATAGGGGTGAAAAATATAGTCAAATAAGCATCTATCAAAATGAAAAAGAGAAAAAATAAAGATAAAATTCAACAAATGATATTAAAAACAAAAAAGGCCATTCTAATCATTTTACAAATCAATTCAATATCAACTACACCTAGTACCAAGCAATGATTCCAAAAATTTGGTATGTTTGTTTTCATACTATAAGCATATGATGTAGTTGTGGCTAGCACTGATGAATATAGGTGGATCCCATGAAGACTAGTGGTTAATTACTAACTATTAACAAACTTAATTATCTAGACTAATAGTTATGACTGATTAAAGAGGAAAATAAATAATAACTATAAACACTCAAAAAGGCAATAATTAAGCATAAAGCAATCAATGATTAGATTTAAGTAAGTTATTAATTTACTATGTTTCAATTTCATTTTAATTTAATGAATAATTTTATATTTCTGGGCAGGCAAGATTTTTTAAGCCAATATTACACTCTCACTCAAGTAACATAAATCTTATCCTTAGATTGAATTGATTAAAATATCTTTCTAACCAAGACAATCTAAGAATGTATTAATCTGATTTATGAATTCTTATGATAGGTTTTACCTTAACTCAAGAAGATCTTGCAATTCTCTCCCAAGTAACTCTCACTTAAACCTTTTTATACATATTATAATCCATTTATATAAATCATTTCTCTATCTTAATTTATAAAGAAAATAATTGAATCTTCAACTTTCATTCCTTAAATTTAATCAATTATAAGAACATGGATAAGTCTTAAGAAAACTAGGTAATTTATTAAACTAAAAGATCAATATGACATATCACATCCTAGGATCCATCCCACCTAAATATATATCCCAATTAGTTCATAAATAAATATGGAATAAAAACAAAAAATAAGAAATAAAACAAGATAAAAGAGTCTTAATCATGAATCTTGAATCATTAGTCCTTCATAAATCTTGCTAAATTCTTTGGTCTTCCTCTAAAATTGACTTTTCGTTAATCTTTTACCTTAAAATTAGCTTCTAAATGAATCTTTTTTACTTTCAAACTCTCATATAGCCAAAAGCTCTTTTATTTTATCACTACCTCTTCTTTTGAATAATTCAGATCCTAACTTTTAATACCTAACCCATCCTTGACATGGGTTGTATTACTTTTTACCATATTTTGTCACTTTCTGTGTAAAATGGTATCATCAATATAGGTCCAACATAAGGACAAGTATGGTTTATTTTATTGATCAATTCTTGAACATGGAATTGTGTAGGTTGGTGAAGGATCAATGTAATTTATATTAGAGCTTAACCTAAACACGGTGGCACGTAGGTGCCATCTCTTAGGCTCTTACTTCACTTCTTCCAAGGTTGATCCAAATCAAACCGGTTTTTCTCCAACTTTTCTCCTTTTTGTTAAAGATGCAAAAACAATACTTGCAATAAAATACTTTTGGAATTTAAATAATTGTAATAGAAATAAGGAAAAAGCCCATAGGGTTACAAAGCTAATGATACAAGAAGAAATTAGCTAACCAAAAGAACAAAATAAGCTAAATTAATTCTTATAAATCAATGTACAATTGCCTTAATGTTGTAACTTAAATACTAAGCTTTAAATTTGACTCCACACAATACTTGTAAGTTTGTAGTTGAAAGATAAGTGATTTACATTCTCTACCTATTGGTTACAAAACCTATAATAGAGATTCAAAACCCTTATGTCACCCCTTAGCCTTTTCAAGTTTCTAAGTCTTTCCTTAATAATTAGCAATAAAATAAATCCAGCCTTTCAAAGATTTTGTTTAAACCACAACATGTATCATAAAACTTTCTACATTGATGATTCAAACATCCTTTGATAAGATTTATTCATGAATTCCTTTAATAAATCTCATCCATCAGATAGAACTCTCTCTACTTGTGTTTGTTATGTAATTTGGTAAGCTTTTCATTATTCTGGTGAAGCCTCTTAAATAATAGGATTAATAATTCCCTTTGACTATTTCCTTAACCAAATACTTGATCTGTAACATATAACTCAGTCTATAGGGATATGTAATCTTGTAAAGAGGGCCTAGCTCACACTAACTATCATACCAAAACTAAGTAGGATTCATGTTCCAATTCTTGCTTTTCAACTCTATACACATTATGTGCCTTAGTTTCATAAGAAGATTCATAGTCCAAAACCTGCTTGATTTTGTCTTTAATTTCTATAAACTTTTCCTTTTAAGAAATATGTAGATCCATTTAACTCAAAAGGTCTCTTCATCCTTAAAGATTCATCAAATTATCACAGCCATCGACATCTTGTTCGTCATTTTGATTAGGATAATTCCAAGTGCTTCTTTAGCTTTAGGTGGGTATACCTCATATGACTTCACTTTTCTTCTGAAGAATTTGAATCCTTACCAAAACATAGAAGTTCTTCAAGATTCTATCTGAAACTTTGATTAGGTTTATAGGAATAATTAAATATGAACATCAACAAACATTCATGATATTGAGTCCAAAATTGATAAGTTCTAACCTACTAAAATATAAAAGAAATATTTTGTTACAATGGCTTATTCTCCTGTGTATTGAATAAAACAAAGATTGTAATCCCTAAATGTTAGTCTCTTAGTAGTTATTGATAAGTTTGGATACTAAAAGGAGGATTATTAGTTTGTAACAATAAGATTAAGGAGAACTAACTACCTTGATGCGCAACATCTATTGATAATTTTATGTAGGTCTTGTCTATGTTTAATAGTAAATTAGATAGATTGTTAAACAAATTTTAAGAGTTTATAAGAGTCATAATCAGTTTGATTTAACTCTACAAAGAAGCAGTAAATCATCAATGAAAGATAAGTTGAATATTTTTAAAGATAAGTTGATATATGAACTTCCTTTTCCTGCTTGATATTAGGAACTATCAATCTTATCAATAACTTCATAGAGAGAGTGAAAATATACTGTGACATAAGATCATTTTGCTTCAAACTTCTAATAATTTTGATCAACTTGGAAGGCTCCTCATTGATTAGTATGTTAGAAGATGTTCCAGTGATACATCGCTCAATACATCTAATAAATTTCTTAGGAAACCTATATGTTTTTAGTGCTTTAAGAATGAGCCCTAACTGACAAAACAAAAGCTTTATAAAAGTCAACATTCATTGCACAACTATTTGAGGTTGATTCCTTTTTGTAATTCCTAAACAACACTTATACCAAGAGGATGTTAACTACAATTTTTATACCTTAAATAAAGGCAACTTGACAAGGATTAAAAATAAAGCTCAATACTACCTTAAGCCTAAAAGCTAATAGCTTAGAAATGATTTTATATACGGTGTTACAACATCATTAACCTATAATCATTTAATTAAGCAGAGTTAGAAATCTTTGGTATCAAGCTGATAAATATTCCATTAAACTCTTTCAATATGTTTCCATTTGAGAAGAACTTTGTTGTGGCCCTAGAGACTTAATCTTCAACTAAGTACGAAGACTTCTTAAAAAGAAAACAAAATCAAATCCATTTATTCAAGAGCTGTATTTAGTTAAGGAATATATTGCATTTTAAATGTCATTTACGTAGCATATGGTTATTGTCTCCGTTGGTGGATACAGATAACAAAACACAAAAATCATGAGCCCTGCAGTGTTTGGTTGCTGACACTGCCTATTTTTATTGTGACTCCGAATGAAAAAAACACAAATTTTTATTCCTTCCAAAACTATGGCACAAGATTTCTTATGCTTGTCACAGAAACAAAACACATTAAAATTGGACAAAAATCCCCCCTTAGAAGAATTAACAACTGGGCTTATTTATTTATTCACACATACTCTAAATATAATAATTAAGGTTGCCTTTGGACCAATTTAGACATGAAGCAAAATTAATTACTTTTATGATCAATTCAAGAGGTCTCTAATCTAAGGAATTAATCTTAATCCCCCTATCAAATTTGTGGAATAATAAGCCACTTTTTAAGCAAGTAATGAATTTATGTAGTAAGTGAAAGACATTAACAATTTTGTCCTCGAGAACGTAATTAAATTGGTGGCAATTATTTGTAATGTTGATAAAGTGGAAATTATTAGGATTAAAAATGGGTAAGATCGACTTAACAAATTAGTTTCAAAATGGACTAATAGATTTAAAAGTATCTAATTTTTTTTATAATTTTTAAATTCAGCATTAAATTTTTAAAATCTTTAATTTAATGACTAAATGGATATTTATTTGTCATTTAGCGAATAAATCATTTTAGTAAAAATAATATTTTAACTTGTTAATTTGACATTTTTACAAATTGGGATGATGTTAAATTGGCAACTGAGGGATTTCCTAAAGCTAGATTCAAGGGGAATCGGACTTTGGTTGAAGCACAGAGTATTTATGTCATGGATCCAAATAGGATCACTCGTCGAAATGAAGAAATTGTTCCTACTGCCAATGAACCTCATCAATACCGAATCAATTTCTACTTCTAACAAATGAACAACCAAATGAAGTTGTAACTTTAAAGAAAAAAATGGCATGGAGTCAAGAATTTTTACTCATTGCCATTAGAGTCAATTTGGGTATTATTGTTAAGAACATTCTTAATAAAATATAAGGCTTGAATGTATCTTTACCCTATTATGTAATTAATTCCATGAATGCTTAGATGTTTTATTAAATTATTATATACTAGAATTTCTAACTTGTAGGATTTATTTATTCAATAACTCATTTCATTTAATTTTTAGGTTTCTCATTTTATTAAATATTTAGGTTTCTCATTTTTTTCCATCATAATTAAAAAATTACATATACAATTAAAATAAATATTGATACAATTATAAAAAATATTTAACATAATTCATTTTATTGTTAACTTGTACGAATTTTTTGCTATTCAATAGTTCATTTTATTAAATTTTTATGTTTCTCTTTTTTTAATTCCTTATTTATAGATACAATTAAAAAATACTAATACAAATCATTCTTTTTAAAATAATCAATGAATTACATATTTCCAATCATATTATACTGCAGGGGTACTTTGGTCATTGACACTATTTTCTATGTTTTGTCAACTACAACCAAACACATTTATATCCTCGAGACACACACAGTTTTATATGTTTTGTTCATCACAACCAAACACCTCACTGTCTCTAATTTTTGTTCTGTTCTATCTCTAAATTTTTGTTTCGTTCCATCTCAACATATGGATCACAATGACCATACGCAGTGTTAAGTTGAATGACTTAACGAGGATTTCAGCTTTTTCTCTTGTAACCAATCAAGGAATGAAATAATTCAAGACTTATATAGAAAAACTATTATTAGTATGAGATTCTAAATTTCTTTACAAATACATTTGAAATTCATTTAAGATTTCTTATTGCCTCTAGATCGTTCCTCCATTTGCTATTTTCAATGAAGATGCTTTTATTTCTTCTAAATATGATTGACCTATGAAAGAACTTTGAGTTCTTATCCTCTTATTTGAGCCACTGAATCCGTAGTCTTTAGTTAGATAATAAATTATGTGCTTCCAAAGCTTGAATAGAGTTGTAGAGAGCTGGCTTTTCTAGAGTTTTTTCACCTTATCTCCAAGGTTATTCTATAACCCATTTTTTCAATTAAGTAATTTCGCTCTCATCTTTAAAATTACAGTAATAGTGTTGCATATACTATTCTAAGTTAGAAGTATCAATTATTCTTTTGCAACCTTAAGCTTCCTCATACATTTCAAGGATTCAAAACCTTCAAGATCTTGATGCATTCATTTCTTCATTGCCTCCTTATAGCCTTCTAATTTTCAAGATAATTGTTAAACCTAAAAGTAATTCTCCTTATTAGCTTGTCTAAGAAGTTGAGGATCTTAATGGTGAATGGCCAAAAGTTAACTTGTTAGAGAACAAGGCTTTACTGTTAGAGAAACTTACCAATCAAGAGAATTTAACCAATGCTCTTCTAAATTCTTCCTTATCAACCTTATCCCACATTGCATATTGCTCTAAGTTAAGAATTTATGTTCATAAATTAGGTCTAATGATCGTAACTAACTCACACAACTCTTTAACTGATCATTTTTATCTCTAACTCTTAACTTACCCCTTTAAATTCATAATAAAAAGAGTACAATGAAGTCCCCTAATAACATCCAAATGGCTCTCAAATTACTACTAATATTCCTTAAATCATTCCGAAGAATACTTCTTTGGAAAACTATATTTGTTATATAAACAAAATTAAGGCAAAACACAACTAGATTAGGTAAAAACCAAATTAAGAAGTGCGTAATTTGGTATAATAAGCTTAGAAGTGTAACCCAGAATTTATTCCGATTAAAAGCAACTACAATTTGCTATTTAAAATGATGATAGTGATTAGATATAATGGAATAATTCTTTCCTAAAATAATAGACTAATTTTTTCCTGATCTTCTTCTAGTTACAAATGTAATGTCTTCTCCAAGTTATTTGAGATTAGCATCACTCTTATCATTTTATTAAATTAATTGTTTATCTTAAGGTTTTATTCTTCATGTTATAATTTCTTTGGAAATTATTCAACTTAGCATACTAAATCTTGCTTAAAGTTACGATGGCTAACTATTTTCAAAACATATTGCACTATTTATGTAGCATTTTAAGGAATGAGAGCTAGATTCTCATTCAAGGAATCAAAAATTGGTTCTTGTGGTATCAATATGTTGTCTTTTATTATCATAGCCTTATTTAATTAAATTTTTGTTGGATCATTTATGTCTCCATTCATCTTTTTGGCAAAGTTGATAACCATATTTGATTCCTCAAGTCCCATAAGTTCATTTTAATTGCATTTTTTGAAAAGTTTTCTAGTAACTTGCCACGTTATCCCCATTTGTGCATAAGAAGGCTTTCATTAATAACATATGAGCACAACTAACTCCATCTAGTTATTATTCTTTTCTAGCTTCATAATTGGGATTATACCATGCAATTTATGATCCATCTTAACTTTATCATATACCCTTGTATGACATATACATTATAAGGAGGTAGTAGCTTCATTTAGGAAACTTTCTTATGAAACTTTCTAAATGGTTTAAACCTATCAAGGATTAACATTCTAATAGTAAATTTTGAAAATTAATTCATATTTAGTGCATATTGCATTCTAAACTTTTCCATTTCTAGTCTGGGCCTCTACTTCTACAAAAATTTTGACTTATTATTGATGTGTCAAGTCCCTCCTTCCATTTTCTTTTTCATTTTAGCTTCTCAAGAGAATTTAAATAGAAACACATCATCTAATTTGTAGGAACCACTTGTAATCCATCCTTGTTCCAATTTCCTTGAGCTTATATATACAAAATCGAATATATTGGCCTCTTATCCAGAAAAGGAAATCATTGTTGTACATTTTTTGGGGCACCTACCTTGAGGACTCCAAGTAAAGGAACTACAATGTTAGTGTAGTTTGTAGGTAAGAGAAGTGAAAAAAATAATCTTGTCAAAAAGTGACGGGTCACTATGTACTTGAAATAATGAGGGTTTCAAGATTGCCTCTTGGTTACTTAGTAAGAAGGTTGATAAAGGGGGATAAGAGGAACTGGGAAGAGAAACAAGGGAATGGATAAGCTATATGGTTGAGGGATTAGAGACAATAGAAGAAGGTCAACATATCTTAGAAAGGGGAAAAATACAATAGAAGAAAAAGGCTCTCCTTTGTCAAGCAAAGAACCTAAATACCTTTTCCAACAGATGGGAAAGGCAGATTACCACCAATGGTGAGAGATGAAACAAGGCAAAAAGGAGAACAAACATGGGGGGTAACTGTAAGAGAACAAAAGTAATAGACGTAAAGGAAGCAAGGAATTCAACTTAGAGAGCTAGCTATTAAAGATCTCAATAATACTTAAAAGAATGCATAGAAAACATAAGAGTAGAGAAAGAGAATCTCTAACTTTTCACTAAAATAAAAACTAATAAGATCCCTTTGAGATCTTTTAATATAAATATATAGATAAACAAAAAGGAAATTAAAGTGGGCAATCAAACTAGATTCAACTGGAAACAATTTAATAACTAGCTAATAATTAATTAACTTATTTTTGTAGTTTCTAAATTGAAAAAAGAAAGTATGAAGTGAGTTAACCAACTTAAAAATAAGGTAACAATTACTCAACTAGTTCACGTGGTTTCAACTCAAGAAAAAAAAATGAAAAAAGGGATTGGTTAGTTCCATTTCTATCTTTATCTTGTAGTTTTTAGTTTTATTTTACTTTCTAACAAAAAGTAAAAAAATTATTTGATTATTAATAATATTATAGTTATATTTTGATTACTAATGATAATCAAATATTAAAACAAAAGTTTAAAAAATTAAATTTAGTAAATTAGTTATCTAATTTGCTTTAATTTCTTATAAAGTATTAATAACAAATATTAATATTAAATTTTTATTAAAAATAAATAATTTTTAAATAAAATTTCCCAAATTTTATTTCTACGTTGAAACTTAGTAAATGTATATTTTTTAAAAAACTAAATAAATTGCATCGAACCAGACATTCAAACTGTAGGATAAACATTCGTTGTGGATTCAATGGTTAAATTCATATTTTATTCGAGAGCGAAGTATCTAGCAACTGAGAAACCGTTCATCTCACTCTCACTTCCTTAACTGATTACTCACATTAAGATATATGGTTCAAGCGAATATCACAAGCGTTCCAGGCAATGATCCAAACTCTGCTGTTATAATTCATTGGAAAGTTCACTCGATCCGCTCTCTTAGCAACCGAACTACCAGGGAACTCTTGCAAAGAAGACAAACTGAGGTGGAATGGCACAACATTGTATGGAACAAGGCACTCACTCCTCAACTCTCATTCATTCTTTGGCTCGCTATCTAAACAAAATGAATACGGCAGACATATTATCTTATCTGCAAGTATACCGAATTTGCCTCTTGTGTCAACTCCATGACGAAACATGAGATCACCTCTTCTTCACTTGCCCTTTCATCCTTCCCATATCGCAGAGGATTACGAGACAATGTCGCTGGTTTGATCCATGTAATACCATACCAGAAATTGTACAATGCCTATCAGCTAGATCAGCTCGTTCCCAACTTCGTCAACGTATATTCATACTTGCTTTGGGGACTTGCATATACACCCTATGGAAGGAATGACACCACAAGTGGTTTGCGGATCTCTTTTGATTTCCATGCGGTCTATTCTAACACCGTTAGTCTAGGAGAGTAAAGGGTACAATCCCTTAACATGTTGTCTATTCCGTATCCTTTCTATTTATATATTAATTCCATTTTTCTTTTCAAAAACAAAGGGATTGCGAGAACCCAAAGGTCAGGAGCTGGAACCCATAAACATTATTTTACATTAAACCAACATATATTTTTATTGCTAAAATTAATTTTATTATTTAAAATTAATTATATAGATATTTAGATATTTTATTTCAAAAATGATTGTTTTAAAAATTTTGAAGCTTATATATTTTTAAAATATTTTAAATATATTGATTAAATAAATTAAATTATTAAATTATGTTAGTTATAATGTTATTAATATTTAATATCAAATAATTTCATAATATATATTTAGTTAATAATAAAATCATATTAACAAAAAAAAGGCAAAACTAAAAACCAAAATCAGTTTTTATGATTTTTCATAATAAAAAAATCAAAACTAAAAAAGTTAAAAAAACAAAATTAGAATCAGATAATGTCTAAAGTGAATTAAAATGCCCTAAAGCCTGTATAAATTATCATCTAAGAAAAAAATTATAGAGCTGATCAAGCAGTTAATGTACTAGAAAGAAAACTAGAAACATACGTCAAATAAACAAATCATAATAATAAGCATTGTTCCTTATGACATGTTTGATTAGATGTTAATTAATGGAATGGAATGGAATAGAAAAGAACAATTTATAATAGAATGGAATGTAATATGGTGAAATGTTGTTTGAAAGAGATGGAAGGATTCATAATGTAATGTAGTGAAACATTATTTGAAAGATAGATTAAATGGAATATAATATATAATAAATGACTATTATATCTCTGATATTAAAATAACTGTTGCAAAAGGTTTAATTTTATGATTTTAAAATAGAAATCATGTCCAATTAAAAGGTCATAATTTTTATATATTTTTAGTTTAAAATAATAAATTGTTTATATTTATATGCATTTTATTATTAATTATATAAAAATATTATTAATTATTTAATAAAGTTTATTCTATTACATGTGATTTATATTTAAGAATCATTTATCTATATTTTTATTTATATAGAAATATATATAAACAATTAGAGAATAATTTTTATATATTTTCTATTTTTATTAATAAAATTTTTATTAAAATTTTATATTTTATTATTAATCATATACAATTTTCTTAATAATATAAAAATATTATTATCAAGATAAGGAGAAATAATATAAAATAATGTTAATTATATACAATTTTTGCCTCTCAGTGGTCTATAAGTAGCATCTGCAGTTTAAGCATGCCAATGTGATGTGTGCATGAAATGTGAGTCATCACTCTCAGTCTCAGGTTTACTTCAATGTCATTTAACATGCCCATGTTCGAGTATTATATTATTTGAAAAACTGTCTTCTTCTCCATGAGGTACTCAAAAGATGCGCACAAGTCAATTTCATTTAAGCACCATTTCATCGATCGGACACCATATTTTTCTGTATGGCGAACGGTTACGAGATTTTGACAAAAGACCTCAACATTTTGATCTCTCATTGAATCCGATAGTTTCATCCTCCACGAGTACCTAGAAGAATATCAGAACCTTCACTAGACGATTTCTTTTTGAGTACAAGGGAGACTAGAAATTAGGGAACATCAAACTGCAGAGATCTGCGGTAAAAAACGCCAGACATGTCGTTCTGAAGCTGCGCTTGAATCTCTTCCGGGGTCGTCTGGAGAAGGTGAATACCTGGTCGGGAGTGTTGGGCCAACTGCGCCAATCTATCCACACTCTGGTTCCCCTCGCGGTATATATGTTGTAGCTGTACCTCCCAAGGACGGCGCATTAATTCCCGGAGATCCTGCACCAAAGAAAATTCTTCAAGTGACCACCCAAGTCACTCAACATTGAATATATTATGTGGCTCCATTGTAATGGAACTTTCATTGTAACATGAAGCTGAAAAGAATTTGAAAGGTGATTGAAACTGAAATGAACTTTCCAATCCTTTTGCCTTTATCACACTTCTTACATTATCGACACTCTTCCACTGCCCTTCAACAGCATACATATTCACTAATAAAAATATGGAGCAATATCATCTGGACACAACTTGACTAGTTCCTCTACCACAGTAGTCCAAGGTTCTGAAATTTTCATTCTAAAAGCAGAAAAAGGAGCAACTCTTAAAGTAGCTTCCGCCTCTATTTGCATCTTTTTTATGAGCATTTTTGACAAACCTGCTTGACCAAGGAGATCAATCATACCAATGTGCTCTGCCCTTAGTTCAATCCTATACTTCTAATGCATTATATCAAAGAACCACCCAAAAACCATCCCTGCCTTCTAGAACACACACAAAGGTAGCTTCGTTGGGCATAAGGCCTTTATTCTCTATGTCAAAAAAGACCTCGATGGCTTTCTCCGCTTGACCATGCATACCATATCCTATGATCGTGGAATTGCACGAAACAACACTTCTATTGGTCATCCCATCAAAAATACCTCTAGGACAATCCATGATCCCATATTTTGCATACATTGTTAGAAAAGCAGTTAAAGGCAACACATCAGCTTCAATCCCATGATCTCTAATATAAGAATGGATCCACTTGCCTTTATCAAGTCTTCTAAAATTTACAAATGCAGTCAAGACACTCACAAGAGAAGCTGCATTAGGTTTAGTTTCACCTCCTTCAATCGTCTCGTCAAACAACCTCATATACTTACCATAATTCTTGCGCCTTAAACAAAGAGAAAGCATGATATTCCAAGAAACCACATTCCTGAAAAGCATCTGATCAAAAAATTTCCGAGCCATTGAAACATTCCCGATTCGAGCATACCCATCAACCATACAATTTAAGGACACAATATCACTACAGGGCATCTTCTCAAACAGTCTTCTCGCTACCTCCATATCTCCAATATCCACATCCCAGAAATCATAGAGTTCCAGCTAAAAACATCTCTCTCACACATTTCGTCAAAAAGTTCACGTGCAAGACGTACCCCCCGGTTCTTGACATACCATCAATCTTCGAATTCCAACTCACCAAATCCAATACAGTCCCAACATCAAACACCACACGAGCATCGAAAACCCTCCCACATTCGTCGTACATATGTATAAAGG
>JAOSBO010000003.1:16545181-16572323 GCA_027563915.1 Erythroxylum rotundifolium
GACCAGGGACATTTTAGAATAGCATTATAATGCTTATGGTTTTACTATCAAGTCACATACTTGATGACATAAGCCTAGTACTATTCATGGAATGTAAATCACATTACGTCAACAATTTACATGCATATATGAAAGAATACCTCATAATATATTATTAATAAGTCAGAAAGTCAGTACAAAAGTCACATATGTCCATTGACCTAGGGCACACTACTAACAATTTGAGGGCTTATAAATTTAATGCTTGAACAACACGATCACATACCTTTTTGGAGAATTCTCTAATGATTCCAAAGCAATTGTCATTTCCATAATCTCATCTTCTGCTTCAACATCATGGCTGGCTTCTGCTTCCATTTCCTCAGTCAAGACTGTTTCTAAATGATCCTTGCAACTTAATTTAAAAATTTCTTATACCAAAGGATCAATCATATCAATAGAGAAAACACAGTGATCATCAGAAGGATATTTCATGGCATCAAATATATTGAAATGAACCAGTTCCCTATCAAATTCCATCATGAGGGTGCTCTCACGAACATCTATCTTAGTTTGATCCGTATTGAGAAACGGTCTCCCAACAAGATAGGTATCAAATTGTATGAAGTATCATCATATATATCAACAACATAAAAATCTATTAAAAACACTAACTTATTTACCTACATCAAAACATCCTCAACCACACCACTAAGGTAAGCATTAGTGCGGTCAACCAATTGTATGATAACACTTGTTTCTTTTAAAGGACCCAAGCGTAAAGAAGCATAAATTAAATGAGGCATCATATTAGTTAAAGCTCCTAAATCTAACATAGCTTTATTGATTACAGTATTACCAAATTTTCATGGTAAACATACCTAGATCTAGACATTTTGGAGGCATTTTCTTTCTAAAAACTACCAAAAAATTCTCACCTATGATCACTTTTTCATCACCTCCTCAGCTTCCTCTTATATGCATATAGTTCCTTGAGATATTTAGTATACCATGGTACTTACTTGATTTCATCGAGAAAAGGTATTTTTGCTTCCTGTTTCCAGAAAGTCTCCAATATCTCTTTGTCCTTCTCTTCCTTGTTTGGCCTTATCAATCTACTCGAAAAAGATGGAGTATTAATCGTAATAATATTAGGGCTTTGAAAATTTACCTTTGTACTTGATGATGAATTTTCTTCCTTCCCCATCTCCTTCCTGATTTCTTCCTCGATAGTAATCTTTGGTGGAGTTTTCATGGGACCCTCAATCTCTTTTCTGCTCCTTGGAGTTATAAAACTATTGTTCTTTGAGTTCACCTTAGGATGGGATGGCAACTTTCCTCCACTTTGTGATTCTAAAGGATTAAGCCTCACTACTATTTGACCCTATTGGTTTTCAATATTATGTATGCTCAATTTTTTCACCTGCTCAAGTTGTTGCATATTCTGATTAAGCTACATGATCCTCTACTGAAGTCATTGCATACCTCGACTAAGCTACTGCACGCTATGAATAAGTTGAAGATTGTTAGCAGTAGAGATCTTGATAAATTCATTAAGAGATGTACCTGAACTAGAAAAGGAGGTAGTAGAGATCTTGCAACTTTGGTTGAATTATTATGCTCCTTATGATCAGTTCTGAAAGAAATTATACTACCTGTTCCCTCCATAACTCAAGTTGGGATGATCCTTCTAGTCTGGTTATACATCTTTGAGTACGAGTGGTATTCATTCAGAAAGTTCCCTCCTGTAACATTCACATACTCCATACTTCCCACTTATAGTGTTAGGCACTTATCATTGAGATGGCTCGTGTTTTAACATATTCCTCATACTTTCACTTGTGCCTGTCCAACTATAAATTGTCTCACAAAAGATGTTAGTTAATCTAAATGATGTTCAATAGATGAAGTGTTTACCTCTTTTACTTATCAAAAATTATTATAAGTGCTGAATTGTTGTGTGTTAGTGGCCATCTGCTCAAGTAGAACTTTAGCTTCAATGGGAGTCTTCTCGCAAAGTGTCCCACCACTCACTGCATCAACCAAACTCCTCCCTATCGATAGCAATCCTTTATAGAAATATTAGATAAGAAGTTGCTCTAGAATGTTATGGTGCAAACAACTAGCACATAGCTTCTTAAAACACTCCCAATACTCCTGAAGAGACTTGCCATTATGCTGCTTGATCCTACAGATTTCCTTATGAATAATTGTTGTCTTTGAAGCTAGAAAACATTTCTCCAAGAATAGTCTCTTCATCTCCAGTCAAGTATTCACGTCCCCAGTTGGTAAATCAAATAACCAGTACTTGACCTCATCTTTAAGTAAGAACGGTAAGGCACTCAACATAATCTGCTTGTCTGTCACCCCAGACGGCTTCATTCTTAGACAAACCACATCAAACTCCTTGAGATGCTTGTCTGCGTTCTCACCTATAAGACCACAAAAATTGGGTAATAAATGTATTAGTATAGACTTTAATTCGAAAGTAACATGTTCAGTAAAATTTGGAAATGTAATGCATAATGGTCTTTGAGTTAGGTCTAGAGTAGTTAGCTCCCTTAGTGTTCATGGATTTTCTATTGTTTCTTCAGATTTGGATTTTGAGTCTCCTACCAAAGTGAATCTTGCTTCCCTTTGCAATCTTTGTAATGACCTTTAGATCTCCAGACCAAGTTGTTGAGGTTCTCTATGAGGAGATCTGGTCACTTCCATACACCAACAATAATAAACGTTTAAAACTTAACAAATAACAAAGGGAAAAATTATAAATATATATATACATAAAACACCAACTAAAATTAAAAAAGAAAACTAAATCACCATACTCCAGTCTAATGGCTTCAAAATTTGACAGCGTGTGTCAAGTACACTACAAAATTTACCTAACTTTGAACGCTCAAATTTGTAGTTGTGAGTTAGGATAGTACCTATAAGGAATGTTCGGTTAATTTCCATAATAACATTAATTGATGCAAGGAAAATAAAACTGAGGGGGAGGGGGGGTTGGGTTTTACGCAATTTAGAAAATAAAGTAAAAATAAAGTAGCAAAAATAAATTATAGCAAACAATCAAAAATGATTAAAGTGTAGAATATAAGGAAAGTTATGTTTTAGGATCAATCTTGGCCTAAACATGATTAAACATATCACATCATCCTAACATCTTCACACCTCTCTTCAAACTATTGATTGGAGACTAACAATATGCTTAGCTAGTCCCAATTTTCCCTTAGATTTTGTTTAATTAAGAAGATAAGATTGTTAATTAAACCTAGCCATTGAATAACATAGGATACAATCTCTATATTCAATTTGGAAACCACATTACGAAGTGCAAAATGATAAATATAGGTAGTAATCTCACACATTTGGGTTATCTAACCTAAGTTACGTTATTCCTATTAATTTAAGATCATTAGATGCTACTAACAAACATAAAATGTAACAATTACATTCAACATTCAACATTCTAGCAAGAGGTTTGTAATAGAACAATCCAAATAATGTATTAATATCATCTATTAAAAAACCTAATTTAATCAACAGAAAAAACAATAACAATCCGAAAAAAGAATATTAACATTAACCGTGACTCGGCGTTGATTTTTCCATCAAACTAGCATAGGAAAGTTAGCCTTCCATCTCCTTTTTCAAGCTCCAAGCATCTGTCATTATTACCTCTGTCAATGTGAAAGACGAAGAGAAAATGAAGAGAAAACACCCTTTTAATTGCTTCTATCCTGAATGTCTCTTTTGTGCAAGGCGTAAGAAGGGACACACTTTTGACGGTTTTGATAAACCCTCTCACGGTTGTGACAAACCCTCTCATGGTTGTGAGAGACTTCTCAAGACCTTAAGAGAGCTCTTATAATGGGCATGAGAAGTTTCTCACTACTATGCACACTAGTGTGTGGTTGTGAGACTCTCATTCCTTTTTTCTTTACCTAACATTATTTCTTGTCTATTTTCTTTCAATCCTATACTTCTTCTTGCTCCATGAATCAATAGAGTGTGGACATTGAGAAGATGGCTTTAATAAATATGCTTTCAGGTCACTTTAGTTCCTTCAGTTCTAAAATGTACCTAAAATCAAATATGAGCTAAAGTGAGTATCTTAAGCATTTCTAAGGCTTTAATCACTAAGTGTATTAAATCAAATGAATCAAAATTTAAGCACATATTAGTACAACTTATCACTAATTACTTTAACTCACTCTCTCAATTTGTTGTCTAGTATATGCATGACAATTACCAAAAAGCATCTAAATATGTATCGAAACCAATAATAATTAAATTTCCCAAAATAATTCTAGAATAATTCCTAATCTAGATTTACAAATCCATGGTCATGTTAAACATCATAAAAATCCAATTACACATTAAGGATAATGAACCAAGTAAAAGGATTAAAAATTGTTTAACTCCTTGATATGGAATGCTAGAATTTCCTAAAGCTCTTCTTTGATCTATCTATTTTGATCTACTTTTAATTTGTGGCTGCTCTTTTTCCTATTTTTTTCATGTTTTCTACAGTGCATTGCTCGTGGTCTATTGATGTGTGTGTAAGATTTAATTAATTAACCTTGATAATCCATAAGCACATGGGTCGTTTGTGTAGTACCTAAGGTGTCAATCCCACGAGGGGGAATAATCTAATCCTAAAATCAACCAAAAAAAAACAAATCACAGAAATTCAAAAATAAGAAAACTTAAACAAGAATGCAATTCAATCAAGCAAATTCAATTCAAAAATCAATCATGAAATATTAACATTTGAGCAATTGCAACGCACACTCAAGAATCAACCTTAGGAACTACCAATTGAGAGAAATGGGAATTTTAACTATCTTTAATGCTAACCTAATCGATTATGAATTATGAGATTATTGGTTCTAGATGATCCTGGGTTCAATTACTCTCTCTCGAGTTATAAACATTAACCCTAATTTATAAGATTATGGGAATCATAATTTGTCCATTAAGAATTTATCCAAAACCCTACCTAGATATGAAGTTGTCCAAAAAACTTTTGGGAACTTATGCAAGATCTCTCTTTGCACAATTTACCGATTTAATTTAATTCTTGTTCTATTAAATTACCTAACTCTTGTTAGCCTTATTTAATTATTTTCACTTGATTCACCTCTTAGTTTATCACTGAATTATGCAATTACAGAAATTAAATCATAATAAATCCAGTAAAAACACAAACAATCAACAATTCTCTCTAGGGTTTCTTTGAAAGTGGCTGATGCAAAAGCTTCTATCCTCTTCTTTGTCTTTTTTTTTAAATACCTTTTGTGTTCTGAGCAACCCCTAGGGTTATTTCAAGGTCCAAAAGGTCCAAAAAATCCTCAAAACTTGACCTTTTTAATTTCTGGGCATCTACCCGACGTAGGCCATGATCGTGGCCTTGCATGCCACAATCATGGGCCACATTCGAGCCTTCTGTCATAATCATGGAAAACACGTCACGATCGTGGGCCATGTCTTAGGCTTTTGCAAGATCAGGGCCATTACTTTGGCCCTAGTGTCTTTGAAACTTCTCTGTTCTTTGATGAAGACCCTTAAACACTAACAAACACATCAAGGTACATTAAAAACATAATAATTAAGCTTAAAGACTTGTATTAACCCATAAAACAGTTAAAAAATAATTAATTAACAAACTAACAAAATTTTAACCTAAACACATATTAAACGATTGGATTAACCATTAAATACATATCAAATTAAGCCCTAAAACACGATGTAATTCACGTTTATCTTGCATTAAGGTTATAGGGTTATGTCTAGGGTTTCCACACTTTGTTTAGTTCCAAAAATAGCTCTAAACCCTAAAAACACCAAAAATCTCATACCTAAAAAAGCCTCTGTCACAGTCGTGCTCCCTTTATCAGCCTCTCTGTAATGATCATGCTTCCTTATCATAATCGTGACAGAGAGCCATGTAGCTCCATGCATGATCATGACACCCTTTAAGCTTCCTCCATCTTCTTTTCTTCAATTTCCTAATTCTAGCACTCAATCACGACATGAAACATAAAATTAAAATTAAATTCATGCTCTAAACCACAGACACACTTAGAACATAATCAAATACTATCAATAACATAATTCTAAGCCTATACACATAACAGTCATCTAAGAAAAACTTAAAAACACACTAAAACTTTAAAATATAGTATGATCTATACCTATCAAAATCCCCCACACTTGAAATTTTACTTATTTTAAAGAATAAAACACAAATAAATATAAAAAAACACATAATCACACATTCATGCAATATGCGATAATGATACATTGGCATCAAATTTGATGGAATCAATTTAACTACAAACATCAATCATTCAAATTGTGCCAACATACTAACCTATTCCTTTAATGTTTAAGTACTTCAAATTGATTACCCTATTTATACATTTATGACACCTGTAAACATGCATTTATAATTAGCGAGAAAACAAAAGGGAAACTATCACTAATTATCTTTTCATGAAAATTTTTAGTAGAACAATTTTCAACCAAAACCATGTTCCAAGATCATTTCCAATGTGTAGATTGATATGAGTATAAATCATGTCCCTTATCCTTAGCATCCACTCCAAGGGCCAAAAATGTTCTCTAGCTTCTTTTATACTCTAAAAATTATCATTTGCCAAGTAGTTGGTATGTACTTTACCTATATATCTTTTGTTATTTTGCCACCTCCAAATCCATTTTGCCAATAGCACTTGATTTTTATTCCTAATAGATGTCAATCCCAAGCCTCCTTTTTGTATAAGGAAGCATACTTTCTCTTAACTTAATTTTGTAAAACATGTATAATATGTTCATTATCAAGCATTGGCATTTTTTTAGACCACATATAAGATAGAGGTTAGGTTAGATTTTTTGCAAAATGTTGAAAAAAATGCATCTTTAATTAAGTTTTACACAAAAAAAATTAAAATATTTTTTAACTATGAATTCATTAAACCTTTCAAAAGTATCAGAAGTAGTCTATTTACATTTCCATTTGTATACTTAAGATTATAGCTTTACCAACACTTCCTCCTACATTATCATTTGTGTTTTAACAAAATTCAAATACTCGAAAGTTAAAGCTGAATTAAATCTCCATATACAAGCAAAAGTATCACTACATCTTTTGGCTTTACTATTGATCATCACTATTTCTCATATCCAATTGATAACCTCTCTTTTAATTATCTAGTTATGTTTATCCTCCCCTTTAAACAAGTGTTACTCCTTTATTTTTATACCATGAACATGTATGTTTCAGAAGCTATGAGTAAAAGAATTATTCCTCCTATATATAGTTTGTTGCTAACCAAATACTAGTTTTGAGAAAGTCTTCCACCTCTCCCTAATGGTGTTAATACAAAAAAATTCCTACTATGTAAGTTAAAACTTGTTGATAATTTATCTATTGACTCTCTTGCATCTATAGAATAAATTTAACAAAAGTTAGAGTTTGATCCAATCCTTCTAGAATATTTTGTCAAGTTTGATCGAGTATCTTTGACATATTTTGTGAATCATCAAGAATTCCTCCCTTGGACCAGTTATCATAGTGAATTACGGCTAGCCTACCATCACCTATTTGCAAATTATATACATTGATATAGAGCTGATAGCGCATCATAACATTAGTCAAAATAAAGTAACTAGACTACTGCTATAACGATGGTGAGTCTAGGTCGATCCCACAGATAGTGTGTGTAAAGTTTATAAAATTAAATTAACTGGTGTTTAGGTTTAATAGGGGGTTTTTGGATTTGAAATAAGAAAACAAAATGAAACTAGAATAATAAAAAAATTAAAGAAAATATACGAAAAATGATAAAATGGGGAATTCGGTAGGGACCCGATTCTTTCCTTCAATCTTAGCCTACACCCTAATTAAGTATATTTCATTGATTTGTTGTTTTCAAACCTCTCCTAGAAACTATTAACTGTGGGTTAATAATTAACCCAAGTTTTTTCTTCAGTTTTGTTTAATCAAGATATGACCGTTAATTAAACCTAACCATTGATTAACCTAGGATATGATATCTAGATTTAATTAAGTAGTAGCACTACGAATTAGGAAAACTGGTTAATCAAAGCAACAACCACATACGATGCATCATTTAACTAAGGTTATGTTATCACTAATGATTATGAATTATTAGTCACTATATATGAATTTCAACATAACAATTGTGGATTATATCGAATTTCTAGCAATGGGTATGCAATTAAATGATTCAATGAACGCATTAAAATCATTTTTTCATAATCCCAATGGGTTCATACACAAATAACTGAATAATAATGAAATTTTGATTGTTTATACACAAATCCCAAATCAATTAATATAGGATAACGCAATCAATTTCTAATGAGAGAAGAAACAACAAAAACAAGAAAATACACTTAACCTGGCTCTTCGACATCGATGCCACCACTGAACTAGCATCGACATGTTTAGCCTTCCATGGATCTCTCCTGAGAAAATGCTTCAGCCCCTATTAATTTCCCTACCCTAGTTATTCTCTTCTCATTGCCACAATCTTCTTCTCCTATCTACTATTCATGATGTGAAAAATAAACTTCATAGTTTTTTTTATCCACTCCACCATTCACACCAAACCCCTCTTTCCCGCAACTCTCTTACAAGCTGCTCCTTGTAACTCCTCTCTCACTGTTTTTGTTTCATTCTACCACCTACAAGCCACAGTTTTCTATCTGTTCAAGCCACTCACTGTTTTATTGATGGGATAATTTTACTTCAGTCTCCTTTGGTCCACCCCTCCTATTCATCCCCTTACCCCTTGCGGATCTGTAAAACGTTAGCTTTCAATGCTAGTTGCACTCTAGCATTTAACACACATATTAACACTAGCAGGTAGTAAATGCATGGCGTTTAACTTCCTTCTGCTTCTACACTATGTTTTATTCATCTTGCATTGTCATTTTGTCCTTTAGTTGCTATTGATTTTTTTTCTTCTTGTCTTTTAATTTCCTTCTTGCTCTATGAAGACAAGCGAAAACTAATTTTCAAAAAACGACCCAAATGTAATGCTTTTAACTCACTTTAATTTCTTTGCTTCCAAATTGTACCTAAAATCATATATGAATTAAAACAAGTATCTTAAGCATTTTTGTATCATCAATCGCAAAGTGTAAATGATTAAATGTCTTAGCAATTAAGCACATATCAAGAACTCATTTCTTTTAATAGTTATGTGAAGTATTAAGATCTTTGTGGCTTTTCTTGGAGTTCCAAAAGATTCTTTTCTTTTAAATAATAATCATGTGTCCATTTTACCTATAATGATTCCACTCCATATTCTCGTCCCCACCATTACTTTGTTACGGAGTTTAACTAGTAACGCTCCTAATAAATTTTTTATTTTATCTACCTATTTCTAGCCATCTTTAAATTTATACCTTTTAATTCTCCCCTAGATTAAAAGAATTGTTACATCATTTTCTCTAATGATTTAACCAACTCTTTGGTAGCAAAAAAAATGGGAGTTCCAATAAAATTTCATTAGGTTAATTATTGATTAGATCAGAGGAGCTTTACTTACTAGTGATAGGTGATGGTTACCATAAGAGAAAATTGCCTTTGTATCTTCTCTATGAAAGGCATATGTTCCTTATACAACAATCTTCTAGAGTCTAGGTAGGCCCAAATAGATAGAAGGATGATATTTTATCTGTATAGCTAGAGTTAAAGCTAACTAAAGAGCATAAGGCTGAACTCTTCTCAACAAAATAAGGAAGCCTTTTTATTATTGATAGCTAGTCTTAAAAGGTCTTTAAAAGTCCTTAGCATTGACATAAATAGAATGATATATTTATCATGACAGTAGATTATTAATGAAAGGGAATGGGAAATTTTGAATTTTTTACATCTATGATGGAATTAAAAAGTTGGGCCTTGGGATATATTCTAGTTTAAAAGCTAGAAAACACTTCCATACACAATATAAAGATATAAGGGGATAATGGATCCCTTTATCTTATTCCCTTTTTTCCTTGGAACCACTTAGAAGGTTCCTTATTCACTAAAACAGAATGTGATGGAGATATATAGTAGATGCTCAACCAATCCCTAAATTTGAGAGGGAAATTAAATGCCTCAAAAATATACTTGGTAAAGCTTTAGCTTAAGAAATCATAAGCTTTATGGAGATT
This sequence comes from Erythroxylum rotundifolium, assembly GCA_027563915.1. Classification (NCBI taxonomy): domain Eukaryota; kingdom Viridiplantae; phylum Streptophyta; class Magnoliopsida; order Malpighiales; family Erythroxylaceae; genus Erythroxylum; species Erythroxylum rotundifolium. Next base: position 16,555,358 of record JAOSBO010000003.1, read on the forward strand.
TATATTAATCATACAGTTAGCTAGGCAACTCCTTTTAGAGTATCCTTAAGCAACCTTTGGGATGAGAAAACATTATCCCCAATATATTAACCTACCTGGAAGGCAACTTAAGTTGTATTAATCGTTGGACCTAGTACTCTCTTTAATATTTTAGTGAGAAATTTATGAACAATTTTGTAAAGAAAATTGCAGCATGAAATAAGTCCATAGTAACCAAAGGAGTTAGGATAGTATCATGTTTTGGATGATTTTTAATATACTTTTTAATTATTTAACTTGGAAAGTGTTTCAGAACTAACGCTCTTTTTCAAAAGTTTTAGTTCCTCCTTATTTTATTCAAGATTTTGTATATATGCAAATGCCTTAAACCCCTAAACCATTCTTTCCTATCCTCTTATAACTGCCTGTAGAAAGCCATCATGATTAGCCAAATAATCATAAAATCTGAAAGGAGATCTTCTTATTACCCTTTCAAAGATTTTTTAAATAAACATAAAAGTAGGATTCGAGACACTAGGAATCATCACTCTTTGAATAATTTATCATCCACTCCTTATCAACTAGAAATCTATCTATCTTATTCCTTATATGTTTATTGTTTGTTTTCCTATTACCTAAGTATAGAAATTACCCTCCATGCTTAGGATAACAACTCCTAATTTATCAATGCACTCTTTAAAGTCCCTCGAAAAGTTCCTGAAGCTTATATTTAATTTAGCTTCAGAGCAATATAATGCGTTATTAAGTCCTCTATAAGCATTCAGGGATCTTGAAAATTGTATTTGACTCAATTCAAATGGCCCTAGAGCTCCTCCCCCTAGAATCTGAGGCTTTAACCATAAACAAAAGTTATCTATCGAATTTTTCCTTCTATTAAGAATGTAATATCCGATTTCCATACTAAGGGTTAGGACATAGGATCCTAAACCATGATACATGAGAAATAGCATAGAGCATACATGATGTGTATTGGATTTGCATGCATATCACTAGCATAAGCATACACACACATGAATATTGATTTTTATACACATTGTAAATATCGTATATGCACTCATTTGACATTTTAAGAGTATAAATAATTTTTTATGGATTATTATGTGAATTGTGAATTTTATGTCTTGAAAATTTGTTGATAACTTCTAATTGGAGATTTAGAATATAATTGTTAAATTTGGGAAATTTTTGAAATGATGGGAACTTTTGGACAAGGAAAAATGCCAACTTAGGATAAATTGATTCGTGGTAGTAGAAGTAAGTGAAAGTTCGTAGTATAAATAATGATAAGTGTTATAGTAAAATGGGAGACAAATGGACTAGATGTTAAAAGACAAGTGGAACCATAGGAAGTAGAAATGTGGCAAGTGACAAGTGTCGCTACACTTGCCACATATCTACCTCACGAGTTAACCAAATGAAAGACCAACTTTTAATTGGTTTTCACTCTTACTATATTCTTTCTGTTCAAGTTTTGTAAATATAGTGCCCTAGAAAACAAGTGTATTTACATGTCACTTAATCTTCTTCCTGTTACAGGTTTGTAATGAAACTATGTATTATTAATAAAACAAAAGAGTTTGTTTTTATTTGTATAAGTATAATATAACTAGTCATAAGGAACTAAGATTCTTTTGTTAATAATATACATATACATGAAGATGTATAGGAAACATGTATATTATTAGAATATAAATTAATTGATTCACAGTTGAATAATCAATTAGGTCGTTTGAATATGGTTTGGACTGTAGTGTTGCTATTTATCTCCATGTAAGTAAAGGAGTTTACTTCAAAGGAATGATGAGCTTCATATCATGATAGTAGTCGACTATCGATAATGGCACTATTAAATGAATCTGGAATCATGTATGTTTTAATGAATAAAGTAGGTCGTTACTTTAATCTTAAAACATACATCTTAGCATTTGCTTATTATGGACCAAAATCTTAATGAGTGGTGAACTCATATGTGTTTCATTATAATTCTTGATATAATCGGAATGGATTTTTACATAGTATTAATCTAGTGTATGCATGTTGGAATTATTAATTGAAACATATATTAGGGAACATTTACTCAAATAAAGAGTTTATAATGATATCATCACTTCTAAATGTTTTACGGAGATTGGTGATTAAATTGAAGTCAGGAGCTTGATGGACTAGCTACCCATCAAGTCTTAACACCATGATGAGATGTTGTGTGTTAATCACCATATAAAGTAAAACGGGAGATATAGAAGGAAAAACCAATATAAGGGCAAAACAGTAATTTTACCCTTTGTTGTGTGGATGATTATAATAGGTTCATAATAGAATTTGCAATGGGACATGTGTTCTTATAATATTTAATAATTCAAGAGTTCAAATAATTGTCTTTGGGGAATGACCTTTAGTTAAAAAACTAGAATTAATTCTAATGAGGTTAAATTAATTCTGGGCTTATTGGAGCTTAAATTATCTAAGTCCAATAAGATTCCCCACTTGGCTTCAAGGAAGGTCATAAAACAAAGTAAGAAATATAAATGAAGGTTTTAAAGACCATGATTGATCGTTAGGCTTGCACTAACTAATGGTTAATTAGAATCCTAAATGAACATTTAGAAATGGGCCAGACTTTGATTTAATTTGATTAATTAGATTAATTAAACTAAAGCAAAATTCTTAAAGAAATGGAAGGTGAAATTTCGGTTTTATTAGGACTAAATGTGCAGCTGCACATTTAGCATTGAATTGCCAAATAAAGATGGTATTATCATGCTTTATCATCACTAAATGGAGTAATGATCTTACCATTAAATGGTTTAATAATTGTCTTTTAATGATGGCATGTATTGTAACCTTTTAGCATTCATTTGAATAAAGATGAAAGTGGTGCATTTGATGGATCATCTTCCTTCTTTCATCACTAAAACTGAAATTGACATGTCTTTTTATGTTATTGGTCTTTTCATATAGCCATCTTAAAACAATGAGAAGAGTCTCATTGAATGGCTTCTTTATGATTGATTAAAGAATGAAGTGATGCATTGGATGCTCTCCACTTTCTTCTTTTTATTCATGCATAAGCGAAATTGAAAAAGTGTAAGAGAGGTGTTTTTGTATTTTTTGGACTCTCTCTCCTTTCTTGCATGTGTTAGCCGAAATTTGCATGAGAGGTGTCTCATATTTGGCTTCTTTCTTCTAAGAAAAATCTCTTCCAAATATTTCTTCTCCTTTCCAACCAAAGGATCTTGTTAACCAAGTTGTCCAAGAAGAATAAGTGGTCGATCAAATTGGTTGAGGATACAACAACAAGAAAAGGATACATTGACAAAGGAAAGGATTCAAAAACAAGGCTAAAGAACGAGAGGATAGCACAGCGAGGAGATAAAGTTGTAGCAAAAGAAGTCTTTAATATAATCTCCATCTTGTTCTTATAATAATTGTTTTCCATATACCGTATCGTGTATGGCTTCGCATGTTAATTTGGTTATCTTGCGTCCGCTATGTTTTGATTTCAAAAAAAGTTTTGAAATATACCGTTTAACCAAATCTTGCATGTTTTATTTTCCAGTCCAACCATTGGTATCAGAGCCATTTTTATTATACATGATTTTAGTTCCTATATGTGATGTATGGGTTGGTAATTAATATTTTTCTGCTGCATATTTTTATTTGATAGAGATATATATGGTGTATGTTTTGCCATTTTGGTTGACCATAGAATTTATATTTACCATGTAAGATTTCTTCATTTGGTTTATAACAAAGGGGGTAGTCTATCATCACCATGTTTCCTCCTTGGCTTCATTTTTCTATTTATTTTCATTTCGTAATGTGCAAATTGATGTAATAATGAAGATGAAGCAACTATGGATAGAAGAAATGAAGAGTTAATGGTTTTGATGTATCCTTGTGTGTTTTAGCATAGTTTAGGTTTTACGAAAACCAAAATGCTGGTTTTTTGTTTCAATGAATTAAGTTTCGGTTTTTATGTAAAAACAAGTGCTGGATTTTTGTTTTATGGAACAATTCTCGGTTTTAATAAAAACAAGTATTGGAATTTTTTGTTATGACAAAGATTCAGATTTATGAAAATCTAATGATGGATTTTTTGTTTTCTAAGTGATAAAATTATGTTTTCTAAAATGCCATTGCACATTTTTTACTTAATGGGCCAAGTCATAAGAGCGAAGAGTTCGAAGTGGAAGATCCAAGTCTAAGAATATTATATTGGGCCTAAAAGCCTTGTATTTTTTTTTTATGTTCTAGGATGGACAATCAAAAGTGGCTTATTAGTTCATGACATGAATGGGTCAATGGATGCAAATAATATATGATATTATGTGATTGTATGCCATTTAGTAAATTGCCAACCCTAAGCTTTGCGATGCATTCATTATGTATGAGATATATAATGAAATAATATAAGATAGATAATAAATTGCATCTATACAAGATGGTATTTATTAAACTTAAAGCCCAAAAAGATTGAGTGGGAGAGGATTCTCATATGAGAGTCCACGGTCTCCACATGATGGCCTATTGCATGTGGTAAAGTGTAACTCCCCACCGAAGGACATGGATCCTAGATCTTGCATGGTTTGGGTCTCCTAAAGGATAAGTCAACTCATTGGTAGCAAATGTGAACTCCCCACGAGGCATGATTTGCAAGTACCTTTAGTGGATGAATCAAATGGTTATACACTCAACATAGTTTATCAAATAACCTGCCCACCGTAGCTCTGTTGATAAATGTATGGACCAAATTATGACACTTCTAAAAAAGTTAGGTATGAAGATGCTTGGTAGCCTTTTGAGTGGGAGGGTCCCAGTTTTTCTTTTAACAGATAAGATGGCCCACCGTCACTTAGTCTATTATAGATAAGAAAAATAATCTTCGTATAAAGATTTAATTGTTTTTTAAATTTTGTTAAATCTATCATCATGCATACATGCATCCTAATTATAGACAAAGTTCTAATATTATTGACTAGTTTACTTACTCTTTAATAATTTATATTTTCAGATATAATCGCCACATAATGAATCCACTTACTTTGCTCTTGACAAATAACAAATTCGAAATCGGAGAGATTTTTAATGAATGAAGACGTAACATAGACATTATTCTTTAATATGAACGGATTTCATGAGTATTAATGGAAAATGAGCCTGCACCTTTGTATGAAAATTCAACTCCTAAGCAAGTCTAACAACATGAACAATGGCAAAATACTGGTAAGACCACTAAATGCTATATTCTGACTTCTATTAACGGAATGCTACAAAAGCAAATTACATGCATGAAAATTATAAGTGCAATGGTCCATCACCTACATGAGATGTTTGGTTTGAGGACTAGGTCTGCTAGGGTGAAAGCTATCCAATCATTTCATAATCTCAGACAAAAGCCTGGTGAACCGGTGTGGGATTACATGCTTAAGGTAATCTCTACGATTACAGAGGCTGAGATGCTTAGGGCGAATATGGATGCTGAAACGTAGATGATTATGATCATCAATAGCTTAAACTCTTTTTTTGAGCAATTTAAGTTGGATTTTGAGCTTAACACTAAGGATTATACCTTGAGTGAGTTGATGAATACCCTTCATAATATGGAGTAGATATTGAATATCAAGGCTATTAGGCCCAAGGCTAATGTAGCATCTTCTTCCAAGTCCAGGGGAAAGGGCAACCAGAAGAATAAAGGTCCAGTGAAAAAGAAGGTCCAAATAAGGGTCAAGGCCCAACCCATGAAAAAGAAGGCCAAAGTGGACACTAAGGGAAAATGTTTCCACTGTGGTGAGATTGGTCACTGGAAAAAAAAAACTATGCAATCTACCTTGAGTCCCTCAAAAGCAAACAAGGTATGGGTTTCCTAAGTTTGTTAGGAACTAGAAATATGGCATAATCATCTGATTCTTAGATATTAGATTGTGAGCCACTAACCATGTTTGTAATTCTTTGCAGTGGTTCCAACAAAGGAAAAGACTACTTAAAGCCTAGTTTCAAGTCAAGACAGCAAATGGATCCTATGTTTCGACAGAATCAGTAGGAGTTGTTATCTTAGATTTTTCTAGTGGTTATAGGTTATATTTAGAGGATGTTTACTACATTCCACTGATTGTAAGGAACATGAATTACGTTTTTTATTTAATAAATTCTGGTTATTCCTCATATTTTGAAAATGTTGGTTCAATATATAAGAATAAGGATTTTATTTGTATTGTAACAATTAAACAGGATTGTTCTTTATAGAACCTATGAAAGGCTCATTAATGAATTATTAAAACCAAGATATTTTAATGACTCTACCATTAATTCAAAATATCTGTGGCACTTAAGAATGGGTCATATCAATCAGAAAAGACTTGACAAGTTAGTAAAGGATGGGATCCTTATGGGCTTGGATAATGATCCATTACCCACCTACAAATCTTGTATTAAAGGAAAAATGACCAAGGCCTTATTTCCTTCTGAAGGAAACAAATCTGAATCTACGTTAGACCTGGTACATACAAATGTGTGTGGGCCTATGAATGTACAAGCTAGAGGACTTTATGAATACTTCATAACCTTATAGATGATTACTTAAGACATGATTATTTGTATTTGATGCATAAATAGAGTGAATCCTTTGAAAGTTCAAAGAATTCAAAACCGAAGATGAGAAGCAGCTAGGCAAGCCATTAAAACAACCTCGATTGGATCGAGGCGGTGAGTATTTATCTGAAGAGTTCCAACAATTTCTAATTGACAATGGAATTGTTTCCAACTTGTCAACTCCTCGAACACCTCAACAGAATGGTATAGCTAAGAGGAGGAATAGGACTCTATTGGAAATGGTAAGATCAATGATGTCCTATGCTAGCCTTCCAGAATCATTCTGTGGATATGCCATACAAATGGTAACATATCTTCTTAACTTTGCTCCATCCAAATCGGTGCCTAAAACACCTAGGGAGTTGCGCATTAGTCGAGTGGCTTCATTGTGGCACTTGAGAACTTGGGGCTGCCTAGCCCATGTTCTAAGGCCTAAATCCACAAAGATGGAACCAAGGTCAGAAGTACGTTTATTTGTAGGATATCCTACAGGTACTCGAGGGTACTATTTTTACAGTCCTCAGGATAGGAAGGTATTTGTGTCGACAAATGCAACCTTCTTAGTGGAAGAATTTGTGAGAAATCACAAAGGAAGAAGTGAAGTAATACTAAAAGAGTTAGTTGTTTCATCCAATTCAAGAGTTGATATAGATATACCAGAACAAGATGTCGAAATGGATTCAAGAGTTGAATAAGAAGAGCAACCTGAAAATCAAGTAGTGCCTAGATGTAATGGGAGGGTTGTGAGTCAGCCAGATAAGTAACTAGGTCTAGGAGAAGGCTTAATTGCCATCTCAAACCAAAAAGAAATAGATCCCATTACATATACACAAGCTATTAATGATGTTGATGTAGGAAAATGGGTCAAGGTGATAGAGTCAAAAATAGATTCCACGTATGCTAACGAAGACTGGATCCTTGTAGATTTACCACCAGGTATAAAAGCCATAGGGTGTAAATGAATCTACAAAAGGAAAAAGGATCAGATGGAAAGGTAGAGACCTTTAAAGCTAGATTGGTAGCTAAGGGCTATACTCAAGGATAGGGTATAGACTATGAGGAGACTATGTCTCTTGTTGCCATGCTTAAGTCCATCAGGATTCTTTTGGCCATAGTAGCCTACTACAATTATGAAATATGGAAAATGGACATCAAGACCGCATTTCTTTATGGAATCTTGAGCAGACCATTTATATGGCCCAACCAGAAGGTTTTGTTGAGCCAGGTAATGAGCATAAGGTATGAAGTTGCAAAGGTCCATTTATGGACTTAAGCAAGCATCTAGGTCTTGGAACATTAGGTTTGATAAGTCTATCAAAACCTATGGATTCATACAGAACCTAGATGAGCCTTGTGTTTATAAAAGAATACAAGAAGGAAAGATTACTTTCTTAATCCTATATGTTGATTACATTATACTCATTGGGAATGATGTGGGAATGTTATCTATAGTTAAGGAATGGTTGAATGAATAGTTTCCAATGAAGGATTTGGGAGAGGCTAACTATATTCTAGGGATCAAACTCATAAGAGATCGTAAGAACAAGCAAATAGCTTTGTCTCAGTTAACCTACATTAAGAATATGCTCAATAACCTTGCCATGCAAGATTCCAAGAGGGTTTCACACCTACTAGACATGGAATCAAACTTTCAAAGGAACAAGCACCTAAAACCCAAGAGGAAGTTGAACGCATGCGTAACATTCCATATACTTCAGCAGTCGAAAGTCTAATGTATGCAATGCTTTGCACTAGACCAGATATTTGTTACGCAGTGGGACTAATAAGCAGATTTCAGTCCAATCTAAGAATGGAGCATTAGACTGCAGTTAAGTGCATAATTAAGTATCTTCATAGGACAAAGAACTTAATGGTTGTTTACTTATGAAGTAATTAAACTCCGACAGGATATACAGATTCTAATTTCCAATCAGATGCTGATTTAGGGAAATCAACTTCTATTTCTATATTTACTTTAAGAGGTGGAGCTATAGTCTGGAGGAGTGTCAAGCAATCTTGTATTGCTGATTCGACTATGGAGGCTGAGTATGTTGCTACTTGTGAAGCAGCAAAGGAAGCAATCAGGCTCCACAAGTTCCTAAATGGTTTGGAGGTAGTTCCAAAGGTAGAAAAACCCATTACACTTTATTGTGATAATAGTGGGGCAATAACTAATTCTAAAGAACCTCGGAACCACAAAGCTACCAAACACATTGAACGAAAGCATCATCTCATAAGGGAGATAATACAACGTAGGGAGGTGAATGTGGTAAAGATTCCCACTGAGTAAAACCTTGCTGATCCATTCACAAAGACATTGTCTCAAAAAATCTTTGAGGGCCACCTAGAAGGGATGGGAATAAGGAATATGTCATGCTTGCTTTAGGGCAAGTGGGAGATTGTTGGAGTTATGTAAATATAGTACCCTAGAAAGCAAGTGTATTTACATATCACTTAATCTTCTTCCAGTTACAAGTTTGTAATAAAAATATTTATTATTAATAAATAAAAGAGTTTGGTTTTATTTGTATAAGTATAATATAACTAGTCATAAGGACCAAGATTTTTTTGTTAATAATATACATATAAAAGAACATGTATGGGAAACTTGTATATTATTAGAATCTAAATTAATTGATTCATAGTTGAATAATCAAGTTAGTCGCTTGATTATTGTTAAGACTGTAGTGTTGCGATTTATCTCCATGTAAGTAAAGGAGTTTACTTCAAGGGAATGATGAGTTTCATATCATGATAGTACTTGACTATTGATAATGGCACTATTAAATGAATATGGAATCACGTATGGTTTAATGAATGAAGTAGGTCATTACTTTAATCTTAAAATATACATTTTAGCGTTTGCTTATTATGGATCATAATCTTGATGAGTGGTAAACTCATATGTATTTCATTACAATTCTTGATATAATCGGAATGGATTTTATAGAGTATTAATCCAGTGTCTGCATGTGGGAATTATTAACTGAAACATATATCAGGGAACATTTACTCAAATAAAGAGTTCATAGTGATCATCACTTCTAGATGTTTTATAGAGATTGGTGATTAAACTGGTGCCAGGACTTTGATGGACTAGCTACCCATCAAGTTTTAACACCAAGATGAAATCTTATATGTTAATCACCATATAGAGTAAAACGGGAGATCTAAAAGGAAAAACCAATATAATGGCAAACCGATAATTTTATCCTTTGTCATGCGGATGACTATAATAAGGTTCATAATAAGGTTTGCAATTGGACATGTGCTCTTATAATATTTATTAATTCAAGAGTTGAACTAATTGTCTTTAGTGGAATGACATTTAGTTAATAAGCTAGAATTATTTCTAATGAGATTAAATTAATTATGGGGTTAATGGAGCTTGAATTATCTAAGTCCAATAAGATTCCCCACTTAGCTTCAAGGAAGGCTATCAAGCAAAGTAAGAAATATAAATGGAGGTTTTAAAGCCCGTGATTGAATGTTGGGCTTGCACTAATTAGTGGTTAATTAGAAGCCCAAATGATCATTTAGAAATAGGCCAGACTTTGGTTTAATTTGATTAATTAGATTAATTAAACTAAAACAAAATTCTTAAAGAAACAGAAGCTGAAATTTCGATTTTATTAGGGCTAAATGTGCAGCTATACATTTATCATTGAATTGTTAAATAAAGATGGTATTTATCATTCTTTATCATCATTAAATGGAGTAATGAGCTTACCTTTAAATGGTTTAATGGTTGTCTTTTAATGATGGCATGTAATTTGTAACCTTTTAGCATTCATTTGAATAAAGATGAAAGAGGTGCATTTGATGGATCATCTTCCTTCTTTCATCACTAAAACCAAAATTGACATGTCATTTTAGGTTATTGGTCTTTTCATATAACCATCTTAAAATAAATGAGAAGAGTCTCATTGAATGACTTCTTTATTTTTGATTAAAGAATGAAGTGATGCATTGGATGCTCTCCACTTTCTTCTTTCTTTTCATGCATGCATTGGATGCTCTCCACTTTCTTCTTGCATTTTTTGGACTCTCCTTTCTTGCATGTGTTAGCCAAAATTTGCATGACAGGTGTCTCATCTTTGGCTTCTTTCTTCTAAGAAAAATCTCTTCCAAATATTTCTTTTCCTTTCCCACCGAACGATCTTGTTAACCAAGTTGTCCAAGAAGAACAAGTGATAGATCGAATTGTTTGAGGATACAACAACTAGAAGAGGATACGTTGACAAAGGAAAGGATTCAAAAGCAAGGCTAAAGAAGGAGAGGATAGCATAGCAAGGAGTTAAAGCTGTGCTAAAAGGAGTCAGTAATATGATCTCCATCTTATTCTTATGATAATTGTTTTCCATATATCGTATCATTTATGGCTTGGCATGTTGATTTTGTTATCTTGCTTTCACTATGTTTTGATTTCTAAAAAATTTTTGAAATCTACCATTTAACCAAATCTTGCATGTTTTATTTTCTGATCCAACACTTTCTTTGTTATCTTCTTCTTTACTCATGATTTTCTCGCCAACCCTCATCGCATTGATTTTTGCCCAACTCCTTCACTTTGTTTCTTCAAGATCCTTATTATCTCATCATCTTGTTATGAAAAACCTGAACTTTTCCACCTTGGAAATTGACGATCATGTGAGTTGGAGAAGCTAGGTTTTTGTGAGATTTTGAAGAAGCTTGGAGCTAAAACAAGTAAGTAATATATCAAGATTCATGGGTAGTTTTAAATGAAACATATATGATGGTTGTTTTGAGATTGAATGATCATGAAAATGACGTTAATGTATGTTGCAATGTGGATGTAGAAATGAGTAGGTTTATGTTTTGTTTTCATTTAAATGATCAACAATAGGTTATGAGTTGTATTATGGATGATTGGTGATGTAAATTATTTATTACAGTGTGTTGAAAGTTGATGAATATTGATGAATAAATGTATATATTGTGTTCCATTTTTTAGAGTATGAAAACAATGGATTATAGGTTGTTATGTGATGAAATAGATTGAGCCTTGAAGTTAAAGAAAAGGCTAATATAATGTTCTAGAAATGAGAAGAAATAAGATGATAGTGAATGATAAAGGATGATGATGATACATTATATTTTTGTATGGGTGACAACCAATGATTTATGATTTGTTTAATGGATGTTTATGAGTTGAAGTTGAGGTAAAAATGATGAGGTTATGAAATCTAAATCATGAACTATGGAGAAGATATATTGATGTATTATAAAAGAGTAAAATCTAGAAAAAGTTAGGAATGCATGTACTACATGATTAAGTGAATGATAATGAATCAATTGAGTAGTTTCTTGGTCACAATTGGCTACAACTAAAGTTCCATCAAAGAGTATTTCCACGAGGTAGAACCTCCTCTTTTAAATTTTAATGCAACCAATATGATAGTTAGATTTGTATGAAATGAGGTTGTATAAATGGATATAAATTTTAGAAAATTTGGAGTGTTAATGATGTTTTAATGTATGTTGAATTCATGGAAAACATGAAGGGAGAAAGGTAGAGCACAATGATGGCATGGTTCTTACAATCGTGGCCTAGAGAATTAGGTTCTACCAAAATTGTGGCACCCATCCCACAACTGTGGCCAATTGTACAAGCTTATGTCGTGATCGTGGCAAGGTCTACCATGGTCGTGGGAAAGGCTTAAATGTGAAATGTTGTCTTTTAAGTGATGTTTGAACCAACTAATGCCAGGGTACTTTCCTATTATGCATTTAGGCTTCAAATGAGGCTTGAAATGAACCTAGTTCGATGATGATAGTTGATAAACTGTTCTTAAGAATGCAATTGTGATCCAAAAGAAATGAGAAAGGTGTATTAAGTAAGATTGAAGGATAATTTGGATATTTTGTGGTTAGATAATGCTAAAATAACATTGATTAATATATAATTGATGAACTTAGAATAATCAAGTGTTTTTTAGGTATAAACCTAGGTGTAAGCTAGATATAGACAAATGATGTTGTTTAAATGATCATGAGATGTAAGTTAAGGACATATAACTAGGAATATAATTGAGCATGCATTATACATAAAACATATACATATATGTATGATTCAATACTTATGTGATTGAGAAATTTAGTAATGTGTATAAATGTGTGTATTGCATGATATAGAAGCACAAATAGAACAACAATATCCAGACATTGTTGAGACGTCAAGGTAATAGCTATCTGGAGCTTACTGTGAGTAACCTAGATGTTCCTCACTAGTAATAATTGTAATTATTTAAATTCCAATTATTGAACTAATACATGTGTGATTATGATAATTCCGGATAGTTTGATTAGGAATGTATTGGAAGTGTTTTGATTGAATGTCAATTTGACATAAATAAGTGTTCTCAAAAAAATATTTTGAATGTTGGACTTATGTCCATTGAAAATGTGAAAAGTGATTGTGTAAACTGAATGAAAGTGATTGAATGAATATATGTGATTTGATCCATTTCATTGCATGATATGCATGATCAAATGAAGATAGTTATGACCGAAGTAGCCAGTGAAAAGAGTTTAAAGCTCAGAATGTGTATAAGAGCCAAAGGTTCACTAGTAAAATGAGTTGAGTATCCACAATGGATTCGAGATAATTATCAATGAGCCCAGCATCCAAAATAGATACTGGATAGTTAAAAAGGCTCTCGGTCACAACAATTAACAATGAAAGTAGAGTATGAGCAATTGCATATATAATTTGATATATGTGCTATATGATTGATTGAAATGAATTGCTTGAACTGCTTTGAAACTGAAATGTGAAATGATATGCAACGGTTGATTATATGAACTCTCTGTGAGTTGAAATGTGAATTGTCATTGTGTTTGATATGAGTGAGCCCATCAATGATGGTTAGCTCCCTGTGTTCGCAAAACTCATCAAAATTGCAACGTGGCTTTTTAGGAACAAAAGAGGAGACTTAGCTTATAAGACATTCTAGAAGAAGTCTAGTTCTGTCTATTTTAGAAGTCATGAAATGGCTCAAAGGTCGATCAACCGAAACTGAGGAGTTTTAGTTAGAATCTTTTGTATAGTTCTCATTTCATATAGAATGTTGTAAAAGAGTAGTAAACTCTTATAAGCTTTTGATACTGAATATATATGGATTATGTGTGAAAAGCTAAAATGTATCATGTTTTATAAATGAAATGCGAACATTTCAATATTTTTAGTATTCATGTTTTATATGTATGATGTCATAATAAGTGAATGTGACTACTCTAGCATGCCACTTTCATAGAGCATATGCCCGAATGTCCTCGAGATGTACAGGTATGTGCTCTATGATAGTAGGATGTTACAAAGAATTTGATGCTTGTGTGGATATATTGATAGCTTGAATGTAAAACTTTCAAATTAACCCTCATTATGTTAAAAATCATTACGAGTGATAATGTTGGGCCCCGAATTTTTTTTTTAGTAAGCATGAATTGAATGAATTTTTTGATCTTGTTAGATAAATCATTTTAATCGGAGTTAATTATTATGTCAAGTTTAGGAGGATTTAATTCATGGATTGATGGAGATTTGAAGTTAAATTGAAGAATTAAGAATGCATAAGGGTATTTTGGGTGAATTTCTTACGGTTAGAAGCACTAAAGCATTAAAGGAAGGGTAAGGAGGATTTTTCTCACTCATTAAGGGTAGAATGGGAAGAGGAAAAGATTGCCTTGTAAATAAGAAGACTAAAAACGTGAATGAAGGAAAAAAGGAGAGAAAATTTAAAAAGGAAGAGAGAGAAAGAAGAAAAGAGGTTTCGGTGAAGTTTAAAAGAATAGAGCTTCGAACTAGGTCACAATTTTTCTCAGTCTTGAAGGGAGAGTTTGAGGTTACTCAAGAAGGGAAAAAGAAAGAAGAAGTGAAGAGCTTTCTTTAGAGCTAAGAATCTCACTAGTTGGTGAAGATTCAAGGTAAGTTGATTCTTGATCTCTTGGAGTTTTGAAGGGTTTTGGTTCAAAGAGCTTGGGAAATGTATGAGTTTAAATATTCTAAGGTCAATTTCATACTTTTGGTTCTATGGGTTTTCAAATTGGAATTTATACTGAATGAGAACTTGGTTTGTTATAGGAAACCAAGCAAGCCCGATCCAAGAAGAAGAGAAAAGACAACAGTGAACCTTGATTGTCAAGAGATATTAGGTGGGTAAAGTATTTATGGTTATTGTGTAACTAGGCAAATTCTTGCCTATGTGTGCGTATGTGCTTTGCATGAAATTGTTATGTTTAAAAAACATTATGAATATTTGAAATTGCATGATGCATTGTGATTATGTTATACCTTGAAAAAGGTTATAACATTTGGAATCGAATGAAAAGAAGAAAAAGCATGAAAAATAAGAAAAATAATAAAATGAAAGAAGCACGAGAGTGCAAATTTGTGATTGATTAAATTGAGCATAAATTTGATTGTGTTTGGGCAGACTGGAACCATTTCGTAGTCACATGCACGTCGACGTAAAGTCTTCTCCCAGCTATCCACTTGTGGCCGACGAGATCCTTAAATGGACTCGTTTTGTTCACGGACTAATCTACGATTTCTACGTTTTGTTCATGGAAACCTCAAGCCAATTGTGTGCGCATTTGCACTTTAACCTGATAAGTTTTGATAAGGTTGAGTACTGTGCTTTGCTGTTAAACTACATTCAATATGATTTATGTGACGATGTATTGAGTTTTGGATTATGAAAGTATATACATATATATGTTGGATTCTGTGGCTCATTGCCAATGGCTATAAGTGTTTTAGCCACTGAGCTGTGTAACTCAACCACCAATTTTCCCACCTCAAGTGCAAATCGAGAAGATCAGTGATCCTTGCAAGGCATTCGGACTCCAAGATAGACATAAGACTTTTGTACTAAGTTAGTGATTTTGGATAGCTTATAAGCATGTCAAACATGAGTATCTTTTGTATTTTATATCAAGTTGATGTGTATGTCGAAATGTAAAAAACTCTGACTGTGTTTAAAAATGAGAAAGTGAAATTGAATTCCTTTCTAAGTATGATTTTGTTTTTTTTTTTTTAAGATTTGGGAGAATGAATTATATATGTGCAAAATCTTATCTATTGAAATTACCAATGTTTTTAGCATTAGAATAGCATGTTAAATTGGAAAGATTGTGTTTAGATGCAAAGGAAAATATAGAGGAAGAGTATCATCTGTGATGACGTCACACACAGACGCAAAGGAAAATATAGAAGAAGAGTATCGTCTGTGATTACGTCACACACAGACGCAAAAAAAGACAAACGTAAAGGAAAACACAGATGAAAGGAATCATCTATAATGATGTCATACATAGACGCAAATGAGAGACAAAAGCAAGGGAAAATACAGACGAAAGGAATCGTTTGTGATGACGTCATACTTAGATGCAAATGAGGGATAGATGTAAAGGATAACACAGATGAAAGGAATCGTCTGTGATGACGTCATACATAGATGCAAAGAAAGGCAAATGAAAGAAAGGCAGATGATAGAAACCCAGACGATAAGAAGTCAAACACAAACGATAGGAAGTCAAACACAGATGATAAGAGGTCAAACCCTCACGATAAGAAGTCAAATACGGACGATAGGAAGTCAAACACAAATGGAGCAAAACATAGACGTTAAGTTAGTCAAACCCAGACGACAGGCCAATTATAGACAATAGGCCAAACACAGAAGAAAAAGTTAGGAAGCTATGCTAATTGCCCCAAATCATGTAAACATGCAAATTGTGGACTCACCACATATTTAGGCTTGGATGGAGATGAGCCTAAAAGGGGTTAGTTATGAATTCAAGTGGTTGTACAAAATGTTGGATCTCCGAAATGCGATCGTCGGGCTCCGAAAACAGGGTTCAACGTCTTTTGGTATAAGAGCTTAGGCTTTTTCCTAGGTATAGAATGCATAGTAGGACAAATTGTTATGTTATGTGATTAATTGTTTGAATCGTAAATTGATTGGATTACTTTAAATGACATGCATACATGTAAAAAATAGGATTGAAATAAATGTGATCTAATCCGTAATGTTTTTATTGAAGGAGTACAATGCCACCTCGTAGAAGGACACGAGGAGTTCTGCAAGGATCCATTGCACCTGACTTTTCACCAATAGAGGAGAGTACCGATGACTCTATAGCCCCAGGAAATGCTGAGGCTTTTGTAGGGCACAATGATGAGCCCTCTCAGTCGCCAACCCAGGAGTCGCCTGTTCTACTGGAGCAGATGCCTCCATTAGATCTGAGGGTGTTCCAAGCCTTCACTCAAGCTTTTGTGTAGCACCCCCTTACCGTAGGGTACACATCGGGACGCCCGCAGGTCGCTCCGACACGTATCCCACGATAAAGGTGC
>JAOSBO010000003.1:16611965-16638315 GCA_027563915.1 Erythroxylum rotundifolium
GGTGGCCTGGAATGAAGAAGCAAGTGGCGGAGTATGTATCTAGATGTATGACATGCTAGCAAGTTAAGGCTGAGCACCAGGCTTTGGTAGATAAGCTCCATTCGTTGCCCATTCCGGAGTGGAAATTGGAACAGATTACTATGGACTTCCTCATGGGGCTGCCTAAGACTCCTAGGAAAAATGATGCTATATGGGTGATAGTGGATCGGTTGACTAAGTCGGCCTATTTCCTACTAGCGAGAGAAAATAATTCACTTGATCAGTTATCCCAGAGATATGTGAATTAGGTGGTGAGACTGCATAGGGTTCCAGTGTCCATGGTATCAGACAGGGATCCTAGATTTACTTCGAAGTTTTGGAAGAGGTTACAATCTGCTATGGGTACTAAGTTGAATTTCAGTACAGTATTTCACCTTTAGGCAGATGGACAGAGTGAGAGGACAATCAAAACAGTGAAGGATATGCTCAGGGCTTGTGTATTGAAGTTTAGAGGAGCTTGGGATCAATATATTGTATTAATAGAGTTTGCTTGTAACAACTATTACCACATTAGTATTGGAATGGCACCATATGAGGCACTGTATGGTAGAAAGTGTCGGTCACCATTATATTGGGATAAAGAGGGCTGAGAATGGTTGAAGGCCCCGAGTTGATACAAGATACAGTGGATAAGGTGAAATTGATCCGAAATTGAATTAAAGCAGCTCAAGATAGGAAGAAGAGTTATATGGATCAACATTGACGTGATATGGAGTACAATGTGGGAGATAAGGTATTCTTAAGAGTGTCACCTTAGAGGGGAGTTTTGAGATTCGGTAAAAAGGGCAAGTTGAGCCCTAGGTACATTGGTCCTTATAAGATCATTGAGAGGATTGGACCTTTGGCCTATAAGCTAGCTTTACCGAATGGAATGTCTCAATTGCATAATATATTTCATGTGAGTATGCTCCGAAGATACCGATCAAATCCTACACATGTGATACCGGCTCAGGAGATTGAGGTTGCTAGTAATTTAAGCTATGTTGAGGAGCCAATCAAGATTGCGGGATCACAGATCAAGCAGCTGAGGAATAAAGTCATTCCACTGGTGAAAGTCCTTTGGAGGAACCACTCAACTGAGGAAGCAACTTAAGAGACAGAGGAGCATATGAGGAGGAAAAATCCCCACCTGTTCGAGCAAACAAGTAAGAATTTCGAGGACGAAATTTCTTTTAAGGAGGGGAGAGTTCTAATATCCCATTACCTAAGGGAAGGTTAGAATCGTAAATAGGAGTGTTCAGTGAGAGGCAAGAGATGCATTTTTATGTTCTTGCATAATATGACATGCTTATAAAAGTGAATAACGACATTTTTTCTACACATGAAATTAATTGTACATGCATTCATGAATAATTTTGGGTATAATTGGATTGAATTGTGATTCATGAAAATTTGTGAATTTTTGAGAATTATTAATGTTTCTATATTGAAAATATTATTGGTTAGTATAATTGTGACGTTTATGAATTTGGTAAACTTAGGATTTATTTTTATAATTTATAGAGTTTTGTGGAAAATAGGAAAAAGAAGAGAAGAAATCAAATGAAGATTTGAAGATAGTTGGATTGTAAAGATGAGAATTAGAGGGAGTTAGTTCAAAAGACACTTAAGTCAAAACTTAGACCTTAGGAAGATGACAGGTGTAAGTTGCATGTATTATGTGTCAAAAGTTTGAGTAATTCGAAGAGTCAAAAAAGGGTTGGCATTTTCCTAAGTTCTTTCCTAGTTATCGTCTCCAATTTTCTTCCCATACACAGAGTCTTCCATTAAACTCCTTCTGAGAGCTAACTCTGATTCTTCATATCCCTGACCACTTTCTTTACTCCTAACGTGTTTCTTCTGCCTTAAGAAAAACCAGAAGTTAGTTACTATTCACAAAGGAGAACGTGATTTTTGCATGCAAGTAAGGCTTTGGGGATAGTTGAAGATCTTAGAGTTTTTCAACAAGAAGGTAGTGAATAAGTTCTTTAGAATTGGAGATTTTGAAATAAATTTGATGAGTTACTGTCATCTGCATGAACATGTGTTCTCAAATAATTGTATTCTTACACACTGTGTTAAAAGGATGGAAATTTGAGGATATGTTGTCATTTGGGTTTTGATGGATTATTAAATCAGGTGTTGTGGAAATGATTCTTGGAGTTGAAATAGAAATAAAATGATGTATAAAATTAGTTTGGAGAGTTAGATATGGAAAGGTTATATGCTCTATTTCTTCAATGAGCATGTATGAATACTTAGGTGTTAATATTCGAGTTGATGAAGACTTAGAGATGTCTAGGAGCATAGACGACTCGTCTGTATTTTATCGTCTGTGGTTGACTATTTTATCATCTGTGTTGACCAATTTGTGTCTATGTTTTATCATCTGTGGTTGACTATTTTATCATTTGTGTTGACCACTTTTCGTTTGTGTTTTAACGTCTGTGGTTGACTCTTTTATCGTCTGTGTTGACCACTTTGCGTTTGTGTTTTATCGTCTGTGGTTGACTATTTTATCGTCTGTGTTGACCACTTTGCGTTTGTGTTTTTTCATCTGTGGTTGACTATTTTACCGTCTGTGTTGACCACTTTACGCCTGTGTTTTATCGTCTGTGGTTGACTATTTTATCGTCTGTGTTGACCACTTTGCGTCTGTGTTTTATCATCTGTGGTAACTATTTCATTGTCTGTATTGACCACTTTGCGTCTGTATTCTATCGTCTATATTTTATCGTCTGTCTTTCTTCACTTCGTCTGTCCTTTCATTTGTTGTTCGTCTGCTTTGTGTTTCGTCTGCTTTTTGGAATCGTCTGTTCTCTTATTCGTCTTCCTTTTGATTGTTGCATCTATCTTTTGGTGCTTCGTCTGGGTTTGACCTCTCATCGTCTGCCTTTTGCTTCCGTCTATGTTTTGCTTTTGTCTGTCTTTGGCTATCGTCTGCCTTTTGTTATCGTCTATCTTTAGCCATCATCTGTGTTTTGGATATTCGTCTGCTTCTGCATCGTCTATTTTCTACTTATAGGATCAAATTATATCAATTGCACTCGTTGGTTTAACGTGAATAGTAGACTCGAAAGTAAGATTTTGGAGAGAAATTTGAAATGTGATCAGATATGTATCAATGTGATTTTATGTTATGTGAAAAAAATATGATGAATGAATTGAATGAACCATCGATGATGGTTACCTCATTGAGTTCGCAAAACTCACCAAAATTGCAACGTTGTCTTTTCAGGACCGAGAGACGACTCTATTGTGTGAGAGGCTCTAGTGGTTTTGGCAAGAGGAGTCATGGCTCAAAGGTCGGTCAGCTGGGACTTTTGGATGGATTAGATAGATTTGTATATTTTCCTCATTCATGTAGTACTTTTGTATTAGGTTTAATGATGTACATGTAGTAAGTACTGAAAGATACGGTGTAGACTTTTGAGTTTGTGAAATGAAAAGAGGAAAATGTCGGGTTTTAAAATATTGTGATTTCCATATGATGCTTATTGAATAATGATATGATGCCATGTAAAGTTATGTAGTGATTGAACATAGTTTATCCTTATCTTAGGATTTGTATAGGAATGACCTTTGGGTGTCTCAGTGTGTACTATGCGATAAGGGGGTGCTACACTTAGTCTCCTATAAGGTAGGGTTCAGCATGGTTTCTCACTGGTTCTTCTAGTTCTACCTCATTCCTAAGTTTGATATCCTAACACGACTCTGTTGAATTTACTTTCATGCTATGCAGACAGTTTTCCACACTTTGCCTACAAAATTCCCTAGACAGTTGACCTATTCAAACCTCTAGATTGTGAATAGAAGAGCCATGATCTTCGGTTACTTGTTCAAACTTCCCTTCCAATCTCTTCTGGTTCTCTTCCATAACCGCAAGCTTATCTATGATTTTGTCTAGCTTAGACTCCCATGAATTGAATTCATGGTATTGAACTTCAACTAGGTCTTGATGTCCCAAAGATGTGCCTACGTTGTTGGACCAATATAATTCAGACTGGGTCTACCACCTCACAATGTAAGGGTTCCGAAAAGGGTTGTTATTTCCCCAACCATTCTATAACTCCTTGTACTTCTTAAAATATCCTTGCTCCCTATAATATCTATCTTCCACGGTCGTTTTTTTAATCTCATCTTGACACTTAGCTCTTCAGATGTCTCACTCTCACTCTCACTCTCACTCTAAATTGTCTTGATGTGTCCTTACTTTATGCCCCAAATTCCTTCTCTAAATTTCTTTTAGCTAAAAATAATACGATGATGAAAAGCCTTAGTCTAAAGAACTAAAATTCGTCTTCCCTGATAATGGTGCCAAAAACTTGTTCGCTAAAGGTTACACGTATTAAGTTTTACTATTTATAACCTTGGTAATTACCATAAGCACATGGGTCGTTCATGTAGTACCTAAGGTGTCAATTTCACGAGGAAGGGAACTAGTCATAAAATCTAAGACAACTAAGTTTGCAATATCTAATTAAATAACTAATGCAGAAATTAAAATTAATCAAGAATTAATTATGAGAAATTAAAGTGCCCAAAGAGTAAAAAACATAGCAATTCACACAACAATCCAAAATCAACCTAGAAATAACCAAGTGAGAGAAAGGGAGATTTAATTCGAAACTAAAAAAAATCAACCTAATTATACAATTTTTGATTTAACGGGTCTAGACGGTCCTAAGGTGAATTGCTCTCTGTCGAGTTATAATTCTTAACCCTAATTGATAATCTCTAATTCAAGTTATGGGAATTTCGATCTCTCAATCCGCAATTGATCCAAAACCTAAATTTGTTCTAAAATTGTCTATTAACTACTGGGAATCTATGCTCGATCTCTCATTACACGACTCTACCAATTTGATTCAACTTTCTACCTATCAATTCACCTAACTCTTGTTAGCCCAAATCGATGATTTTTACTCGACTCACCCTTTTAGTTTATTACTAAGTTATGAAGAATCAAAATTGAATCATAAGAAAACACAATCAAATAAACTTTAATAATCTCAAGAACCAAAAACCCAAAGGTAAGTATAGATAGCAAATCGAAACTCAACAGCAGTGAACCCAATCCATATCAAAACTTCATATATCAATGAAATCAAAATAAAAATAGGCAATATTTTCAGAATGGATCTTGAAGGTAGCGAATGTGGGAAACTACTTATTCCAGGGATTACTTTACATCAAACTTGTCTCCGTGTCTCTCCTCCTTCGTCTCCTTCCTCAATCGCTTGATCTCTCCTTAGGTTTTCTCTCAGAATTGACAGAATCTCACTTTTTGCACGAGTCTCTAGGCTCTCCAAAGACTATTGGTGGCTATCTTATAGTGTGCTATTTATTATGTAGCAGCCCTAGGTCAAACTTGGGTCAAAATGGTCCGAACAATCACCCAAAAATTGAGTTTTCGTGTCAACCCAACGCAAGGCACGATCGTGGCCCTGAATGTCAAGATCGTAGCCTGAGGTAAGGCTTTCTGTAACAATCATGGCCCAAAGTGCACAATCGTGGCCTAGCTACTTCTTGCTCTTCTTTCTCTGTCACGATCGTGGCCAATGTCCACGATCGTGGCCTATACTTGTTGGTCCTAAACTCTCCAAATCTTTACCGTTCTTTACTGTTTACCCTGCAACACTAGCACACACATCAAGGTACCTAAAAAATATACAATTATGCTTAAAGATTCAAACTAACCCATAAAAACACTCAAACACATAAACTAACATATTTAAACACATAAACACACATTCAACACTTAATTTAACACTAAATACTTAACAAATTACTTCCTAAAACAACATGCAAAACACCATTATCATTCGGGATATTAGTTCAATATATGATTCCATATGAATGAGATTAAGAAATCTTTTTGTATAAATATATCCACCAAATTGAAAGGATTTGTATACATACTTAGGGAAAGGTTGAGAAAAATCCTTTAGATTAGGTTCAAACCTAATAGTAAAATTCACAAATCAAGTATTGCAATTTTAGGAGTTTAAACTACAAAGAGGTTTTAGTTAATCAACCAAGGATTAGTTATTAATAGTCTTGAGATAGATGTTAACATAAGTAGAAATTTTCACGATCTATATTGAATTGCATGATAAAGGGTTAATATTTGAGAAATTTTAGGAATATTATTTACCTAGGTACTAGTTATTTGATATTTATTAATCATTGTGTTTTTTATGTTCCGATTCATTATTTTGTTGAATTTATAATTTAGTTAAATTTCACACACTTAAAAACATTGAAAAATATGAAATAAATGATAAGGAGAAGATTTACAATAAGAAAAAAACCTTCAAAGCATTAATTTAGGTTAACATAAGTGACTTAGAAATCGAATATCCACAAGGAAAAATAGCTCATACATGCTTCATGTATAAAGATGATGACGAGACACTCTCCAACTCTAAATTTGATAATAGTAATATTAATATTTTTTTTGGAAGATAGAACAATATTATTTGCAAGTTTGGTTGAAATAGTTATAAGGAAAGAAAGCAATACAATTGATAAAGTACTATCAATATTCTAGACAAATTACAAAAAATGTTAGAGCAGTGCTCTAAAGGCAATCACCTTTAGCATTTTTTTACAAACTTTATTTTGATTAATAAAGTGAAAGGCATTTTTCATTAATTTGATATTCTTCCTTTATATGAATTGATGTTGATTTTAAATCGAATTAATGAAGTCCATGATACAAAACATAGCATAAAGGAAATCATGATAAGATTACGATAATGAGATCCCTATCATGTGCAATTATGTTAGTATCTAAATAATCCCTAATCATAGGATTAATAAAGGACATTATTAATCTAGATAGAATAAGACATGTTCCCTAGCCATAGGATTAATAAGACAGAACATTATTAATCTAGATAGACTAACTCATGTTATACTTCTTGATTTATCAAGCAGTGGACCTCATAAATTGTAAACATGAGATGTTTAGAGTTAACATGTGGATGTTTACTAAGGGTAGTAAGTACATTGGATAACCCGCTATGAGATTAAATAATTTATAGAAAGTCAATGATTAATCTCGTCACGGCAATGGTGCAAATATCCTATGACTTGAGGTACTCAAAGATATCTTGGATACTGATCCTGTATTTTGACATCATTCCTTCTCATCTCAAGACGAGGTCATTCTTAGGGTGGTGATTGGGTACAGCTAATAGTATTCGAAATTAATTGGGTAGCCAATATAAGATTCACCACTCCTGATAAAAGGAGATGGTACCTACAACCTCTTGTTGGGGTCATTCCTCGGGAGTCATTGGTTAGAGCACTTATGTGTCATAAAGAGAGTGTTCAATGACACTTAAGAGTAATGAGATCCTAGGATAAGAACTAACATTAATTGGACAAGATGTGACCTAGTCAGTCTGGTGAGAGTTGACACATAGCCCATACTCCAAACCAAGTGGGGTAAAGTATGATGAAAGGAAGAATTGCACGGTAATTGTCTATGGAAAGGTTCATAAGTTGGATAATTAACAATTTTCAAGTTCATGTGTTAATACACTTCTATTCCAGTAAATTGGCATCATGAAAGCCTACATGATTTGCTTGAATTAAGGGTTAATTTAAGTGCCTAAAATAACTGGGAAACTAAGGATCACACACATAAAAGATCAGATGAAAAATAAGTGTGTATGCCATAATTTAAATAGGTCATGATTATGACTCGTAGGGCCACTATCTTGGCCGAAGGCGAGATTGTTTTAAAAGAGCCACGGGCTCATTGGCCACGATCCTTAAAAAGGGCATGAAATGTTATATAAATGACTTCTTCACTTATATACACAAGCTTCATTCACTTCTTACACACTTAAGTGATAGAGTATGGGTTCTAAAAGAGTTCTAGAGTGAGAATGAGGTGTCTTTAGTTTTTTTTCTTGCAATTCATGCAATTGTTACATGAATCAAAGTGCATGCAATAAGATTCTTGACCTACCGTCCCTCATCTTCAGCATCTACTAGAACTCATCTTGATTGGTGCTCAAATAACCCTTAAACATTATTTCTTCTTCCATCTTTAAGTGTTCTTAGAGATCAAGGAAGGGCTTGGTATTTGAAACAACCCAAACAAGGAGAAGAAACAAGAAAGGAGGAGATACATAAGGTAAAATGTTTATATTTCATCTTCTCTTGTACATATCTATGTATGTATGTTATGATCTTGTGGCTTTTGGGGTTGACATGGTGTTGGAATCTTAATTCTAACATTTCTGCTGCATCTGCAGAAACAATGGTATCAGAACAAGTGTATGCATGTGCTAGATGATGTGTTGAAGCATGTGCAAAGAGTTTGCTGGATTGTGATTAACTTGCATGTTGATTTGTTTTTATATTCTTTCTCAAAAATTTTTATAAGATGTTACATTATTTTTGTAACATTTTTTATTTTATTTCTACTTTATATCTAGATTGTTCATGTGTTGATTTCTAGGATTTTCTTGAAAACTGAATGCATGTGCTGATTTTGAAAATTTTGTAATAGTTCTAGAAAATTTTTCTCTATTTCTCTTTCATAAAAATGTTTATAAGGTGTTATATTATGTTTTTGTAAAATAAAATTGAAATTGAATGTCATTTGCTATTTTATTATGAATTAATTTTCAACTTGACGGATGTATGAAGTTCTATAAAATATGGAAATGTGATGAACATGTAGGCATGAAATTTCCATATTAATTTTTATAAAAATTGTTTTTATAAATTTTATGCATGCACATGTAAGATGAGAAGTTGACACATGTTTGAGATGCATGACAATTGTTATTAAAGTGATTATCTTATGCATGCATGATGTAGTGTGACTTGTGTTAGAAGTAATGTCATAAGTGTCAAACATATATGATGTGCTGGTTTTTTCCTATTTATTATTAAATAATTCCTAAAGAATTAGGTTCTAGAATTTTTTATTAGACATATTTAGAATGTTTATAAGAGTCTTAAAATTTTCCAAAATTAATTGAATATAATTTAGTTAATAAATAATGTCAAAGTCAACATTGGTGAACTTTTTGAAAGTTGATGGAGTTGACTTACTTAATGACTTATAACATATGTATTTCGGTTATGAGACCTAAATAAGTTTCTTATGTGATAAGATATATATTATTTTGATGAAGATAACATGCTTAATGCATTTGTTTGAAATTAGGGTTCCAGAAATTTTCCAAACATTAAATTTGTCTCTTGAGTCTCTAATAGGTTAACTTATTTATCTTGATGATTTTGGCTGTCCAGATAATTTTGGCATGTGTGGAAATTGTTTAGATAAATTTGAGATGACCTAGGGGTATTATAGAGGACTAATTGGTGTATGGGAATTTTAGAAACCCTAGGAATTAATTTATAAGTAGAGCATAGCGTTTCTAATGTGACTAGATAAAGGCATAAATACAAGAATTAAAATGTTTAATATGGAAATCAAAATAATTAAAATTTAGGGTTCCTAATCGAATCAAATTCATAATTTAGATTAGATAAGACTAACACTCTTACCCAATTAAGTTCAAGAGTTGAATCGAATCATGAACTTCGGATGCATAGTCAAGTTACAACCTGAATTAAACCTCCTTTGTGTGATACATACATTAGATGCATTTTAAGGTTTATTATGGACATAGGCTCAAAGTATAGATGTGACCAAAGAACAAATCCCTCAACCGAATATGTTCAAACCATGGAAATTACATTTCTGGATTAATAAGTTGGTCCTAACTAGAAGCGTTGATTTATTGGGCAAACCCAAGTTCAACATGGATAGAGGTCAAGTTGGGTTATATACATACGATTTATACAAATCAAGAGTTGATGACCCAATGAGTGTGCTAAATCAACAGCTGATGGCACAAGTTGATAGTTGCATAATTCAATGCAGTTGGTATGAATGATACCTACCGATTGTCCTAAGGTGGCTTATTGTGCCCCAAGGTCATTTTTGGTGATATCAGATATCAACTTATTATGAAAAATATAAGTTTTCTCGAATTTGTAATAAGGGCTGTGGATATGAATAAGAATACTGAGACCTACATGTATATGATTAAATCCCTTATCAACATGCATTAAGTTTACATTCTAACTTTTCTCTTGTTTTTCTAGGTTATTGAGTCACCACGATGTCTTTTAGTGTGAACCTACGCTCCCAGTTAGATTCCAACAAACTCACGCGACCAAACTTCTTGGATTGGCTACGAAATTTGAGAATTGTTCTCAAATATGTGAAACTAGGATATATCCTAGATGAACCACCTCCCGATCCCCCTGCTGTTGATGCATCTGATGAAGATCAGAGAGCTCACAAGAAGTTATTGGATGATAGTTAGTTGGATAGCTGTATAATGTTGGCCTCTATGTCACCAGAACTGCAAAAACTGTATGAGGAAATGGATGCTCATACCATAGTCTACCATTTGAGGGAACTGTTTGATGAACAACCTGGGTTTGAAAGGTTCGAGACCTCAAGGTTGCTTTTCCATTCTAATATGATTGAAGGAGTATCTCCAGTGTAGTATGCACTGATGATGAATGGATACATTGAGAGATTAGGCAGTTTAGGCTTCATTATGGATCATGAATTAAGTATAGAATTAATTCTGACTGGTTTGATTGATAGTTATTCGTAGTTTGTGCTTAACTATCGGATGAACCAAATATCCACGATAATACTTGAGTTGATTAATCTACTCAAAACAGCTGAGCAAACTGTCAAGAAAGATAGTAAGGTTATAATGTTGCTGGTTCTCAAAAGAAGAACCAGAAGAAGAAGAAGAAGTCTAAGAGGCCAGTGGGAGGTGTAGCCAAGAAAAAGGCAAAAGAGACAACACCAAAGGGAATATTCTTCCATTACAATTAGGAAGGGCATTGGAAGAGGAACTATAAAGCTTATCTAGAGTCACTGAAGAAGAAGAAGACATTAGATGCCCCGCCATCTACTTCTGCTATGTTGTTTGTCATTGAGGTAAATGCTATTTTTGATCCAAACATTTGGTATTAGATATCGGATGTGGCTCACACATATGTGTTGATATGTAGGGTCTTAGGGATAGTAGACTGCTCAAATGGACCTACGTGTAGGAAATAGAGCATGAGTTGCTACATTAGTTGTGGGGACACATATTTTGTATCTTTCTAGTGGGCTAGACTTAATTTTGGAAAATTACTATTATGTACCCGTTATGACTAAAAACATTGTATCTATTTCATATTTTAATAAAGTGGTATTTCATTTAATTTTTTCAAGCAATAGTTGTTCAATTAAGTTAAATGAAATGTGGTATGGTACTGCTACATTATGCAATGGAATTTACATATTAGATATGTCCAATCTAATTTTAAAATCAATGATAATAAAAGATAAAAACAAGATAACTTAAAATCATCTTACTTATAACATTGTCGACTTAGCCATATAAGTGAGGAATACATGATTAAGCTACACAAGAATGATAGCCTAGGGTCATTTGATTATGAATTATATGACACATGCGAATTTTGCTTATTAGCCAAGATGACTAAATTACATTTTAAAGGAAAGCGTGAACGAATGAATGGTTTATTAGAGCTAATACATTCTAATGTATGTGGTCTGATGTCCATTCGTGCCAGAGGTAGCTTTGTGTACTTCATTACTTTCATCGATGATTATTCACGATATAGGTAAGTGTATCTAATGAGATACAAGTTTGAAACATTTGAAATGTTCAAACAATTTAGACATGAAGTAGAGAAACAACTTAGTAGAAGTTGAAGGCACTTCGATTAGATCGAGGTGGTGAATACTTAAACAAGGAATTTCTAACTTATCTCGGAGATAATAGGATAGTATCTTAGTGGAATCCACCTTGCACACCACAACATAATGGTATAGTTGAAAGGAGAAACTGAACCTTGTTAGACATGGTAAGGTTAATGATGGGCTTAACGGATCCACCAAAATCCTTTTGAGGTTGTGCACTTGAGGCTGCTATTTATGTGATAAACAGAGTCCCTTCAAAGGCCGTTGAAGTTACTTCGTATGAGATGTGGACTAACAAAAGGCCCTATCTTTCACATATGAAAGTTTAGGGATGTTTGGCTTATGTGAAGTGGATTCAATCAGACAAGATAAAAGCAAAATTTGATAAATGTCTATTTATAAGATATCCTAAGGAAAAAATTGGATATTAATTCTATAATACTTTAGAGCAAAAGGTGTTTGTCTCAAAGCATGCCACCTTTTTAGAGAAAGAGTTTCTTTTAAGAGAAGACAGTGGGAGCAAAGTTGAACTTGATGAAATTCATAATGCTTAAATAGATACAAATCAATTTCCTAAACCCGAATATGATGTTCATAGAGGTGAGATAACAGATGAACCTTCTGAGACACATAGGTCAAGCAGGATACGTAATGTTCCAGAGAGATATGGATTTCTCATAAGCGAGCACAATGACGTATTGGTCATAGAGGATGATAAGCCTTCAACCTATAATGAGGCTCTAAAGAGTTCAGAATCTGAAAAATGTGAAGCCATAAAGTTTGAAATGGATTCCATATATGAAAACCAACTATGGACTTTGGTTGAACCACCTGAAGGGTTAAAACCCATAGAGTGCAAGTGGATTTTCAGTAAAAAATTAACATGGAAGGCAATGTGATTACCTATAAAGTGAGGTTGGTTGCTAAAGATTATCGTTAAAAATAATGAATGGACTATGATGAGACATTTAGCCCCATAGCTATGCTTAAATCCATTAGAATAATCCTAGCCATTCATGCTCATTATGATTATGAAATATAGCAAAATAGATGTGAAGACAACTTTCATAAATGGAAACCTAAGTGAGAATGTTTTATGATAGAACTTGAGGGTTTTATATCTAGGGATGGCAGAAAGGTATGTAAGCTTTAGAAATCCATTTATTAATTAAAGCAAGTATCTGGGAGTTAGGACATCCGATTTGATGAGATAATCAAAGAGTTTGATTTCTCACAAAATCCTGATGACCCATGTGTGCACAAGAAGGTCAAATGGGAGTGCTACCATATTCCTTATGTTATATGTGGATGACATATTACTAATAAGAAATGATGTCTCTAGTTTGCAATTAGTCAAAGTTTAGTTGTCTTGAAATTTTTCCATGAAAGGCCTTGGAGAAGCAACTTATATATTGGGAGTAAAGATCTATAGAGATAGATCAAGGAAGTTGCTGGGTCTTTCACAATCAATATACATAGACAAATGCTAAATAGGTTTAACATGGAGCAGTCCAAGAGAGGGTTTCTTCATATGCCTCATAGGATAAAACTCTCCAAATCTGTGTCCCAAGACGTAAGATGAAAGGACTCGCATTAGTATGATCCCATATGCTTCGAAAGTAGGAACACTCATGTATGCT
Source organism: Erythroxylum rotundifolium (assembly GCA_027563915.1). Taxonomy (NCBI): domain Eukaryota; kingdom Viridiplantae; phylum Streptophyta; class Magnoliopsida; order Malpighiales; family Erythroxylaceae; genus Erythroxylum; species Erythroxylum rotundifolium. Next base: position 16,625,403 of record JAOSBO010000003.1, read on the forward strand.
ATGTTATGTACAACACCCGATATATTGTATGCTCTAAGTGTTACGAGTAGATATCAATCGGATCCTAGTGAAGGTCATTGGGTGGCTGTCAAGAATATCCTAATGTACTTGAGAACGATTAAGGATGTATTCTTGATATATGGAAATGGAGATCTCATAGTGAGCGATTATGCCGATGCCAGATTTCAATCTAACTAGGATGACTCCAAATCCTAGTCAGGTTATGTTTTGACACTAAATGTTGGAGCAATCAGTCGGAAGAGTTCCATACAAGAGATGACTGTGGATTCAACAATCGAGTTAGAGTACATTGTAGCTGTGGAAACGACAAAGGAAGCAGTTTGGATCAAGAAGTTCACCATGGAACTTGGAGTGGTTCCTAGCATAGTAGACCTAATATTGTTGCGCTATGACAACAATAGGGCTATTACTAAAGCTAAGGAACCAAGGTCTCATCAGAGGTCCAAGCACATAATCAGGAGATATCACCTGATCAGGGAGATCATTGATAGAGGTGATGTGAAGATTGAGAGAGTGCCCACAGATCACAACATTATTGATCCTTTGACTAAGTCACTTCCTCAAACAAAATTTGATTCTTGTGTACTCGCCTATGGTATTAGATACAAAGGTGATTGGCTTTAGTGCAAGGGGTAGTTTGTTGGAGTGGTGCTCTAAAGGCAATCACCTTTGGCACTTTTACACAAACTTTGTTTTTATTAATAAAGTGAAAGGCATTTTTCATTAATTTGATATTCTTCTTTTATATAAATTGATGTTGATCTTAAATTGAATTAATGAAGTCAATGATACAAAACATAGCATGAAGGAAATCATGATAAGATCATGATAATGAGATTACCATCATGTTCAATTATGTTATTATTTAAATAATCCCTAATCATAGGATTAATAATACTGGACATTATTAATCTAGATAGACTAACACATATTATACTTCTAGATTTGATCAAGTATTGGATCTCATCAACTATAAACATGAGATGTCTAGAGTTAACATGTGGATGCTTACCAAGCGTAGTAAGCACATCGGATGACCCGCTATTAGATTATCATATGGATGATCTATCGAATGTTAATGATTAATCTCATCATAGCAATGGTGTGAATATCATAATACTTGAGGTACTCAAGGATATCTTGGATACTGATCCTATACTTTAATATCATTCCTTGTTACCTCAACTGAGGTCGCTCTTAGGTGGTGATAGGGTATAGCTATTAATATTCAAAGGTGATTGGGTAGCCAATATAGGACTTACCACTCTTGATAGAAGGAGATGACACCCATGACCTCTTATCGGGGTCATTACTCAGGAGTCTATGGCCAGAGTAGTTATGTGTCATAAAGAGAGTCTTAAGAACTAACATGACTTTGACTAGATATGACGTAGTCAGTCTAGTGGGAGTTGACACATAGCCCATACTCCGAACCAAGTGGGGTATAGTATGGTGAAAGGATGAATTGCATGGTAATCATGGAAAGGTTCATAAGTTGGATAATTAACTACTAAAGAGTTCATGTGTTAATCCACTTATATTCCAGTAAATTGGCATCATGAGACCCTTCATGATTTGCTTGAATTAAGGGTTAATTCAAGTTTCTAAAACAACCGAGAACCTAAAGGTCACACGCATAAAAGACTGGATAAAAAATAAGTGTATATGGCCTAATTTAAGTAAGCCACAACCGTGACTCAGAGGTCAAGATTGTAGCCAAAGATGAGCCTGTTTTAAAAGGGTCATGGGCTCATTGGCCATGATCGTGAGAGAGGGCACGAAATAGTATATAAATGACTCCTTCACTTCTTATACACTCAAGTGATAGAGAAAGGGTTCTAAAAGAGTTCTAGAGTGAGAGTGAGGTGTCTTAAGTTTTTTTTCTTGCAATTCATGCAATTGTTGCATGAATCAAAGTGCATGCAACAAGATTCTTGACCTATCTTCCATCATCTTGAGCATCTACTAGAACTCATCTTGATTAGTGCTCAAATAACCCTTAAACATTGTTTCTTCTTCCAGCTTTAAGTGTTCTTGGAGATTAAGGAAGGGCTTAGTGTTTGAAACAACCCAAATAAGGAGAAGAAACAAGAAAGGAGGAGATACACAAGGTAAAATGTTTATATTTCATGTTCTCTTATACATATCTATGTATGTATGTTATGATCTTGTGGTTTTTGGGTTTGTTATGGTGTCAGAATCTTAATTCTGACACTTCTGCTGCATCTATATGCATGTGATGCATGTAACCATGGCTAACCCAACAGTGGTATCAGAACAAGTCTATGCATGTGTTAGATGATGTGTTGAAGCATATGTAAAGTGTTTGTTAGATTGTGATTGATTTGCATGTTGATTTGGAAAAATTCGTGTAAATTGTAGAAATTTTTTTTCTGATTTTCTTTCTCAAAAATGTTTACAAGATGTTACATTAGTTTTTTGTTGAAGAAAATTGCAACTGAATTTCATTTGCCATTTTATTTCTACTTTATATCCAGATTGTTCATTTGTTGATTTCTGGGATTTTCTGGAAAACTGATTGCATGTGCTGATTTTGAAAATTTTGTAATAATTCTAGAAATTTTTCTCTGTTTTTCTTTCATAAAAATGTTTAGAAGGTGTTATATTATGTTTTTGTAAAAGAAAATTGTAATTAAATGCCATTTTTATTTTATTACGAATTAATTTTCAACTTGACGCATGTATAAAGTTCTAAAAAATATGGAAATGTGATGAACATATAGGCATGAAATTTCCATATTAATTTTTATAAAAATTGTTTTATAAATTTTATGCATGCACATGTAAGATGAGAAGTTGCCACATGTATGAGATGTATGAAACTTATTGTTAAATTGATTACCTTATGCATGCATGATGTAATGTGTGACTTGTGTTAGAAGTAATGTCACAAGTGCCACACACATGTGATGTGTTGGCTTTTTCTTATTTATTAATAAATAATTCCTAAAAATTAGGTTCTGGAATTTTATTAGACACATTTAGAATGTTTATAACACCTTGAAATTTTTCCAAAATTAATTGAATTTGATTCAATTAATAAATATCATCATTGGTCAACTTTTTGAAAATTGATGGAGTAGACTTACTTAATGACTTATAATATATGTATTTCGGTTATGAGACGTAAATAAGGTTCTTATGTGATAAGATATATATTATTTTGATGGAAATAACATGCTTAATGTACGTGCTTAAAATTAGGGTTCTAGAAATAGTCCGAACATTGAATATATCTCTTTAGTGTCTAATAGGTTAACTTATTTATCTTGAAGATTTTGGTCGTCAAGATAATTTTGGCATGTGTAGAAATTGTTTAGGCAAATTTAAGATGACCTAGGGATATTATAGAGGACTAATTGGTGAACAGGAATTTTAGAAACCCTAGGGATTAATTTAGAATTAATCCAAGTAGAGTATAACACTTCTAGTGTGACTAGATAAAGGCAAAATACAAGAATTAAAATGTTTAATTTGGACATCAAAATAATTAAATTTTAGGGTTCCTAATTGAATCACATTCATAATTCGGATTAGCCAAGACTAACACTAGTACCTGATTAGGTTCAAGAGTTGAATCAAATCATAAACTCCAGATGCATATTCAAGTCACAACCTAAATTAAACCTCCTTTATGTGATACATGCATTAGATGCATTTTAAGGGTTATTTCATAGGCTCAAAGTATGGATGAGACCAAAGAACAAATCCCTCAACTGAATATTATGACTTATGCCTTCCATTGATATGGCAAGAATCAAAGCTTTTTTAAAGATGAGTTGTTAGGCAAACACCAAGCCCACTCCACATAAATATGTTCAAACCATGGAAATCAGATTTCTGGATTAATGGGTTAGTCCTAACTGGAAGCATTGATTTGTTAGGCAAACCCAAGGTCAATGTGGATAGAAGTGAGGTTGGGTTATATATATCGGATGTATACAAATCAGGAGTTGATAAACAAATGATTATGCTAAATGAACAGTCGATGGCATAAGTCAATAATTGCATAATTGAATGCGATTGGTATGAATGATACCTACCGATTGACTCAAGGTGGTTTGTTGGGCAAACCCAAGGTCATTCTTGGTGATATTGGATATCGAACTATTAGGAAAACTATAAGTTTTCTTGAATTCGTAGTGAGGCCTATGGATTTGAAAAAGAATAATGGCACCTACATGCATGTGATTAAAGCCCTTATCAATATGCATTAAGTGTACATTCTAACTTTTCTTTCATTCTTCTAGGTTATTGAGTCACCACCATGTCTGCTACGGTGAACTATGCTCCCTACTAGATTCCAAAAGACTCAGAGGACCAAACTTCTTGGATTAGCTATGGAATTTGAAAATTGTTCTCAAATCTACGAAACTAGGATATCTCCTAGATAAACCACTTCCCGATCTCCCTACTATTGATGCATCTGATGAAGATCAGAGAGCTTACAAGAAGCTATTGGATGATAGTGAGTTAGATAGATGTATAATGTTGGCCTCTATGTCACCAGAACGGTAAAAGCAGTATGAGGCTATGGATGCTCATACCATAGTCTACCATACGAGGGAACTGTTTGTCATTAAGGTAAATACTATTTCTAATCATAACATTTGAGTATTAGATGCCAGATGTGGATCACACATATGTGTTGATATACAGGTTCATAGGGGTAGTAGACAACTCAAATGGACCTAAGTGTAGGAAATGGAGCAAGAGTTGTTACATTATGTACCCATTGTGACTAAAAACATTGTATCTGTTTCATGTCTCAATAAAGCAGGATTTAATTTAACTTTTTCAAGCAATGGTTGTTCGATTAAGTTGAATGAAATGTGGTTTGGTATTGCTACATTATTCAATGGAATTTACATATTAGATATGTTCAATCCAATTTTAAATATTAATGATAATGAAAGACAAAAACGAGATAACCTAAAATCATCTTACTTATGGCATTGTTGACTTGGACATATAAGTGAGGAACGCATGATTAAGCTACACAAGAATGGTAACTTAGGGTTATTTGATTATGAACACATGTGAATCTTGCTTATTAGGCAAGATGACTAAATTACCTTTTAAAGGAAAGGTAATTAATGAATGAATGGATTATTAGACCTAATACATTTTGATGTTTATGGTCTGTTGTCCATTCGTGCCAGAGGTAGCTTTGTGTACTTCATTACTTTTATCAATGATTATTCATGATATAGGTATGTGTATCTAGTAAGATACAAGTTTGAAGCATTTGAATTGTTCAAAAAATTTAGACATGAAGTAGAGAAACAAATCAGTAGAAGTACGAAGGCACTTTGATTAGATCAAGGTGGTGAATACTAAAATAAGGAATTTCTAACTTATCTCGGAGATAATGGGATAGTATCCCAGTGGACTCCACCTTACACATCACAACATAATGGTGTAGTTGAATGAAGAAACTGAACCTCGTTAGACATAGTAAGGTTAATAATGGGCTTATCGGATCCACCAAAATCCTTTTAGGGTTATGCACTGGAGGCTGCTATTTATGTGACAAACAAAGTCCTTCAAAGGTCGTTGAAGTTACTCCATATGAGATGTATACTAACAAATGACCCTATCTTTCACATATGAAAGTTTAGGGTTGTTGGGCTTATGTGAAGCAAATTCAATCAGACAATCTAAAAGTAAAATCTGATAAATGTCTATATATAAGATATCCTAAGGAAACAATTAGATATTAGTTCTATAATGCTTTAGAGCAAAAGGTGTTTGTCTCAAAGCATACTATCTTTTTAAAGAAAGAGTTTCTTTTAAGAGAAGACAGTAGGAGCAAAGTTGAACTTGATGAAGTTCATAATGTTGAAATAGATGCAAATCAATTACCTGCACATGAAATTGTTGTTCATAGAGATGAGACAATAGTTAAACCTTCTGACACATAAAATTTTTATAGGTCAAGTAGGATACGTAATGTTCCAGAGAGATATAGATTTCTCATAGGTGAACATAATAAGATATTGCTTATAAAGGACGACGAGCCTACAGCCTATGAAGAGGCTCTGAAGAGTTAAGAATATGAAAAATGGCTTTAAGCCATAAAGTCTGAAATGGATTCTATGTATGAAAACCAAGTATGGACTTTGGTTGACCTACTAGAAGGGTTAAAACCCATAGGGTGCAAGTGGACTTTCAAGAAGAAAATCAACATGGAAGGTAATATGATTACCCATAAAGCAAGGATGGTCACTAAAGGTTATCATTAAAGATAAGGAATACACTATGACGAGACATTTAGCCCCGTAGCTCTGCTTAAATCCATTAGAATACTCCTAGCCATTGCTGCTCATTATGACTATGAAATATGGAAAATGGATGTGAAGTCAACTTTCCTAAATGGAAACCTAAATGAGGGTATATATATAAGATAAAACCTAAGGGCTTCAAATCTAGGGATGGCAGAAAGGTATTTAAGCTTCAGAAATCCGTCTATGGATTAAAGCAAGTATCTATGAGTTGGGACATCCAATTTGATGAGACAATCAAAGATTTTGGTTTCTCTCAAAATCTTAATGAACCTTGTGTGTATAAGAAAGTTAGTGGGAGTGTTATTCCTTATGTCATATATGGATGACATACTACTAATAAGAAATGTTGTCTCTCGTTTGCAATTAGTCAAAGTTTGGTTGTCCCAGAATTTTTCTATGAAAGACCTTAGAGAAGTAACTTATATATTAGGAATAAAGATCTATAGAGATAGATCAAGGAAGTTGTTAGGTCTTTCATAGTTAACATATATAGACAAAATGCTAAATAGGTTTAATATGGAGCAGTCCAAGAGAGGGTTTCTTCTTATGATTCATAGGATAAAACTCTCTAAATCTATATATCTCTAGACACAAGATGAGAGGAATCATATGAGTATGATCCTATATGCTTCGACAGTAGGATCACTAGTGTATGCTATGTTATGTACAAGAGCTGTTATATCGTATGCTCTAAGTGTTACGAGCAGATATCAATCGGATCCTGGTGAGGGTCACTAGGTGGTTGTTAAGAATATCCTAAAGTATTTAAGAAGGATTGAGGATGTATTCTTGATATATGGAAATGGAGATCTTTGGAAATGGAGATCTTGCAGTGAGCGGGCATACCGATGTCAGTTTTCAATCTGACCAGGATGACTCCAAATCCTAGTCAGGTTATGTTTCCACACTAATTGGTGGAACAGTCAGTTGGAAGAGTTCCAAACAAGAGAAGATTGCGGATTCAGCGACCAATTAAGATTACATTACAGCTGCGGAAGCGGCAAAGAAAGCTGTTTAGATTAACAAGTTTTCCATGGAACTTGGAGTAGTTCCTAACATAATAGACCCAATATTGTTGTACGGTGACAACAATAGGGCTATTGCTCAAGCCAAGGAGCCAAGGTCTCATCAGAGGTCCAAGCACGTACTCAGGAGATATCAGCTGATCTGAGAGTCCATTAATAGAGGTGATGTGAAGATGAAGAGACTGCGCATAGATCAGAACCTCGCTGATCCTTTGACTAAGCCACTTCTTTAAACAAAATCTTATTCTTGTTTACTTACCTACAATATTAGATGCAAAGGCGATTGGCTTTAGCACAAGTGGGAGATTGTTAGAGTTGTGCTCTAAAGGCAATCACTTTTAGCACTTTTATACAAACTTTATTTTGAATAAAAAAGTGAAAGGCATTTTTCATTAATTTGATATTCTTCTTTTATATGAATTAATGTTGATCTTGAATCGAATTAATGAAGTCTATGATATAAAACATAGCATGAAGGAAATCATAACGAGATCATGATAATAAGATTCCTATCATGTGCAATTATGATTGTATCTAAATAATCCCTAGTCATAGGATTAGTAAGACAGGACATTATTAATCCAGATAGACTAGCATATGGTGTACTTCTTGATTTGAATAAGCTGTGGATCTTATAAACTTTAAACATGAGATGTTTAGAATTAATACGTAGATGCTTACTAAGAGTAGTAAGTACATCGGATGACCCACTATGAGATTATCATATGGATAATCTATCGAATGTCAATGATTAATCTCATGATAACAATAGTGCAAATATCTTAAGGCTTAAGGTACTCAAGGATATCTTGGATACTGATCTTGTACTTTGACATCATTCCTTGTTATTCGATAGTAATTGAGTAGCCAATATAGGATTCACCACTCCTGATAGAAGTAGATGATACCCATAGCCTCTTATTGGGGCCATTAAAGAGAGTCTTCAATGACACATAAGAGTAAGTAGATCCCAGGATAAGAAATAACATCACTTGGACTAGATGTGATATAGTCAGTCTAGTAGGGGTTGACACGTAGCCCATACTCCAAACTAAGTGGTGTATAGGAGTTGACACATAGCCCATCCTCTGAATCAAGTAAGGTATAGTATGGTGAAAGGATGAATTGCATGGTAATTGTCTATGGAAAGGTTCATAAGTTGGATAATTAACTATTGAAGAGTTCATGTGTTAATCCACTGATATTTCGATAAATTAGCATCATGAAACCCTTCATGATTTGCTATAATTAAAGGTTAATTCAAATGCCTAAAATAATCGAGTACCTAAAGGTCACAAACATAAAAGATCAAATAAAAAAACAAGCGTGTATGGCTTAATTTAAGCCGGCCACAATCATGTCTCGTAAGGCCATGATCGTGGCAAAAGGCGAGCATGTTTTTAAAGGGCCACAATTATGGCCAAAGGCGAGCCTATTTTGACAGGGCCACGATCATGGCTCAATGGCCACAATTATAACAGAGGGCACGAAATGGTATATAAGTGAGTTTTTCACTTATTTACACGAGCTTCCTTCACTTCTTACACACTCAAGTGATAAAGAAAGGGTTCTATAGGAGTTCAAGAGTGAGAGTGAGGTGTCTTGAGTTTTCATCATGGAATTCATGGAATTGTTGCATGAATCAAAGTGCATGCAACAAGATTCTTAACCTATCTTCCATCATCTTAAGCATTTACTAGAACTTATCTAGTTTGGTTCTCAAATAACACTTAAACATTGTTTCTTCTTCCATCTTTTCATGTTTTCAAGATCAAGGAAGGATTTGGTGCTTGTAACAACCCAAACAAGGGAAGAAATAAGAAAGGAGGAGATACATCTGGTAAAAAGTTCATGTTGCATGTGCTCTTATACATATCTTTGAAAAAACAAATCAGATTTTGGTAAAAGGATGATGATGGTAGTGAATTATTAAATATTACACATGGAGAGTAAGAAGTGATATAGCAATCAACCATGTTGTAAGATGATACCTATCGCTTACTTATTAACTCAATGTATATTATTAGTTATGGATCTTACAACATGGAGGAAGAAGAGAAGTACTAAGAGGTGTACCAGAGTCAAATGTTGGAATCTGAAAGGAGATATGGTGGACAAGTTAAGGGCATAGAAATTTATAGAGAAGAATGGAAATTGGAAGAGATGTTAACCAGATGTAGGAGAGAGTAACAACTCTTTTAAGGATTGCAACTGAAGAGATCTTGTGTGTTTCTAAACGACTTAGGATAATAATATGGTGTCTTAGAAATGGAATAAAAATGCACACAAAAGGTTAAGATTAAGAAGGGTGCTTATAATGCTTTATTAGATAACACCATAAAGGTAGAGAGAGTAGTTAATAGAGAAAGTTACAAAATCACAAAGAAAGTGGTGAAAAAGATAATCTTAAAAGCTAAAAGAAGATCTTACAAGAAATTATACCTATGATTGGAAATTAAAGATGGGGAAAAAGATATATTTAGGTTAGGAAGAGCTAGGGAACAAAAAGTAAAAGACTTATAACAAGTTTGTTGAATAAAGATGAAGAAGGGTGGTTGCTCATGGCTGAAAATGACATCAAGAGAAGATGAAAAAGATACTTCTATAGCTTTATTATTGAAGGCACAAAGGAAAACTTCTATTTAGGTGATCTTAGCACATTCGAGATGTATCATAACTGTACTTGTTTCTGACAAACTAAAAAGGAAGAATTAAAAGAGCTTTCAGGGAGATAAAGAGTGGAAGGGTAGTAGGGCTTGATGAGATACCCATAGAGGTATGGAAGGGTCTAGGAAAAGAGGGTCTTAGCTAGCTAAGATTTTTAATATGATCCTTAAGTCTGCCAAAATGTAGGATAAGTGGAGACTTTGTATGTTAATTCCTTTATATAAGAACAAAGGAGACATCTAAAGTTGTAACAACTAAAGAGACATCAAAGTACTTAGTCATGCAATGAGGTTATTGGAGAAGGTAATTCAAAAGAAAGTGACAAAGGACGTTCTTATCTAGGAGAACTAGTTTGGCTTCATGCCATGAAGGTCCATGACGGAATCTTTACATCTCCTCAGAAGATTAAAGGAATATTACAGGGAAAGATAATGTAACCTACACATGGTTTTCATTCACTTAAAAAAGGTGTATGACGAAGTGCCTGAGGAAATCATAAGGAGGTGTTTAGAAGCTAAAGGAGTTATTATTACCTATATACAAGTTACTAGGGATATGCATAAAGGTGTAAAGATGAGACTAATGTAACGCCACACTCCCATCCGACACATGCCCGCACCTCTATCATATGTTCAAACACATGCCCGATGGAAATGGCATGCTAATTATAACACTTTCACTTATGTCATGGCATCTTAATTTAAAGAATAAATATCACAATGTCTTAAACCCAAATTTCCTCATTTTATTTCATCAAAACATGAGATAAAATGTAGCATTACATACAACATCCATGTATATACAATATCAATGGCCTATCAGAGTCTACAACTTTATTTACAAAACATGATACATACATGAGAAATTTTACTAAAAGTTTATCTAATCCTTCAATCCCTGCTGACCAACCTCTAAGCCATGTCTTCAATCCCAAAAGTAGTACTAGATCTCTTCTAAACTGTTTTAGTAGCTAAGTTGTCTCTCTCAAACCTAAAAAGTCAACGTTTTAATTTTGATGAGTTTTGCAAATTCAGTGAGTTAACCATCCTCGATGGTTCACTCATATCATGTAACACAGTACTTCACATCATTTCATTTATCATCATGTAGCATCACAAAAAAATTTGTTCAAATTGTCACATTTTTTAATTAACGCAATTTAACTATAGCTTACAATCATTCAAAACATACTTATAAATGTATATATAATATTCGTAAGACTCATACTCATTTACTACATTATTAGGACCAAGTGCCTTTTTCACTATCCCTTATCCATTATCGATACCAGGCTCATTAATAATTTTCCCTTATCTGTTGGGGATAAATAGCTCATTATACATAGTGAGTCTTTAGCTCTTACCATATTTTGAGCTTTAAGCTCTTTTCCACTAGTGACTCAAGTCATAACTTCCTTTATCTTTCATGTATTCATGTAATGAAATGCGTTACATGTATTCAGTCAATTAATTGTGCCCAATATTACACATTCTATTCACTATCATAATCCCATTCACATTTATTATCAAACCTTGTTCTGGCATTCAGTATTTAAGTTGAGAATCACTTATTCAGTCAAATTCACATACAATGAGGACTTCTAAATACAAAAAATGCCTCGAACATTCAATGCCTGGAATCAGTATATGCACATCACTATACAATTCAATACAGAGTTTAACAAACAAATAATCAAGGTGAGACCATCTTAGGTTACCCACAAATTACTAACATCATCTTTCAAACATTCTTTCACATTTAATACATTTTCCTTACTTTAATCACCTCAACCATCTCTAATTAGGATCATTCAAGCCTAAATACATGATATGGAATCACCCTAGCATTAATAGGATCACATATTACTCGAAATACAACTCTTGTTCTCTATAGGTCTGGCCACGATTGTGGTGACAAAAACATTTTCTATCACGACCATAATCGTGTGGTAAGGGCCATAATCGTGATAAAAACTTATTATTGTCAGGCCCCCCGCACTTTCTTACGCCGTTACTTTAATCACCTCATCCATCTCCAATTAAGTTCATTCAAGATTCCATTCAAGCCTAAATACATCATATGGAAGCTCCCTAACATTAATAGGTTCATACATTGCTTGAAAGATAACTCTTGTTCTCCAGAGGTCTGGCTACAATTGTTGTGTCCCTGCCACGATCATCAGAGAAATATTTTCAGCCTCAGCTATGATCATTGGGTAAGGGCCACTATTATGACAAAAACTTATTTTTGTCAGGCTACAATCTTGGGGTAAGGCCACGATCATGCCCTGCATTTTCTTACTCCTATCGCATGAATTCAACGTATATCCTAACATCAATTTCACACTGATTTTCTAGAATTCACTTCTGCTAATACCATATCATTTCATACTAATTCAATTACCAATTTGATTGCATTAAACTCTCAAACCTCTAATAATTTGATTCATCATTTTCAACCAAATCTCATTATTCATGATATCCTATCTTTTTTTATAACATACCTCATTCATAAGCATCAAACAATTCATTTTCAAAATTCATCATTTCAAGTTCATAACCTCTTTATTTATACCTCAATTTCAGTTCAACATCATCCACACACAAATCAAAATCTATGATTAATCCTAAACACCAAAAACATAACATATATATATACACTTTCATCATAAATTTTCTGCACATGTTTTACTTCATTTTTCACCTTCATTTCATTCCTAACTATCACCTTAATCCATCTCATTGCAAGACATCATAGTACTCCTTTTATTAACTCTAAACTCAAATTATTACTCATCATAACACAAAAGTACAACATATCTCGTTTTACTTCTTCATCTACACATCATCATATTTCAAACTTCCTTTTTCATAATCATTCATCTCTTAATCT
>JAOSBO010000003.1:16726161-16737176 GCA_027563915.1 Erythroxylum rotundifolium
AATTCTAATTCTAATTCTAATTCCTAATTAGAATTAGATAAGTTAAAAATTCTATTAATTTATCGTTAATTCTCTAATTAAACAATTTATAATCATAGATCAAGATTGGTGTCTAACAATGCATCATAACCAGCCAAATATTTAGGAATGTTAAAGTGATTTTGACTATCCTTTCTGTGTATGATTTTTTCGTATGATTCAATCATTTTATCATACAATGTTTTGAATAGACATAAAGCATAAAATTAATGTCTACTCTATTTTGAGTCCAATGATATTAGTTCTTTGCCATTAGCTATTAATTCTATTAATGAAATTTATAAACTATTTACAAAATGTCATTGTACCTTGGCGAAGGATTTCTTAAATCAATACTAATGCAGAACGATAGAACATTCTCCCTAATTACTTTAGGGTGATAGATCATATCTTGATCACTCAACTACCTCCATATAGTTTATGCTACATCTATTGACTACTAACAGAATGCACCCATGATTAAATAAGTCATAAGTGGTATCAAAACATAGTAATACCTAAACAAGATTGTTGAGCAAGTTTTGTTTAATGTAAAACCCTCAGTATCTTGCAAGTATACAAATAATAACTCGTAGTAACTGAGTTGTTAATTCCAAGAGGAATTAACTAGAACTAAGTGAACCCTAATTTTCTTTAAGATCGTAAAAATGTGAATAAAAAATAAAAATAATTAGAAAATTAAACAATCAGTATAAGTTGAATGAAAATAAATTCCAAAATTAATGCAATTAAATCAAATAGAGCGCTAAACCATTTAACAAATGAGATATCACAATAAAACAAGATATATCAATAATGAGGGTATAGGATTCATTCTATCGTCATTTTGCTACCTTAATCACTTTTGATGCAATTGGTATCGATCCTAGTTTTCCGAATTGATTACTCTCTCTCAATACCTCCTCATTTAACCCCAATTAATAATCCCTAATTGATTCCGAAATTCTAAATTTGCAATCTCTCGATTAACAAAAATAGCCTAATGTTTTCAACTATTTTTTAAGCAATCTATCGAATGCTTGGGTCCTTATACAAAATCTCTCTTCATATGATTATCAATTTGATATTTATGAGACTTATTAGGTTGTTAACTCTCGTTACCTATCCTAATCATATCATTATCACTTCAACCTCTTGATTTATTATCGAAGCATGTGCAACCCTAAATGTCATAATACCCAACATTTCAATGACATCAATAGTAATCAAGTCACAAAATGATTCAAGAATAAATCCTCAAATGAAATTAAAACATCTTCAACATGTTCAATATCCTCAATACCAATTCATACGTCATGATGGAAGTAAATAAAAAAGAGAAAGAAGAAAAGAACTTGAATGGATTGGGTTGGAGTGGTTGGATTGCTGCTGCAAATGTTCCTTTTCTTTTCTCTCCTTCTTGATCTTCCGTAGGTTCTTTTTGAATTTGGCTAGTGGAGGCCCGGTCTTGTTATATTCTTATATAGTTCATGAGTCATTTAAGGTAAAATCCATGTTTTACCCATGTCCAATTATCCAAAAAGACCCTCCATATAGTTCATGAGTCATGTCACAATTGTGCCCTTGTCCTTTTGTTGAAGCTTTCTCTAACTTCCTTCAATCTTCATTCATTTGAGTTCATAGGCTAACAAACACATCAAAACACCTCAAGCACACAAAATTATAATTCAACGTCATGCCTTAAACCACATAACACTCAAAAAGATAAACACACAATCTCATTAACAAAATTCTAAGCCTAAACATGCAAAAATAATCTAATTAACACTTATAAACACACTAAAACACTTACCAAAATATAATGTAAACTAAAACTATCAAAGATAACTCTGAAGGCCTCAAGTAAAAAGATCTCTTTTACAATCATCATAATGAAATAAATAAATTGAATAAAGAAGCACCTTTCTTAATTACTTAAGAAAATAATTTTCTTTATTTTAAGAAGTCTAATTAATTAATTTCAATCTAATTGAAACTAATTAATTCAAAATTTAAAAACAATTTTTCCAAATTTAATTAGGAATTAAACTAATTATTAATCTTGATCATATTAAGATAATCAATTTAATTTTAGAATGGATTTTTAAAATTTAAAACAATTTTAAAAAATTAAGTTTACAATAGGTCTTAGAATACTCTATTCTAAACTAAAGATTGGATTACTTTAATCCAATTGGCAAATAAGCCTTATTTTAGGACTAGAATAAATCTATCCTTGCATATAGAAAAAGGATTATACTAGTACTAGAATAATCCTAACTTCATGTCCAATCATGCCATATCCTATACTTGTTACTTAACACCCCTATCATCTTCTTACAAACCCAAATGATATGTTTGGTTAGGGGTTTATTATTGGAATGGAATAGATTGTAATATTATTCCATCGTTTAGTAGGAGGGTTTATAATGGAATAGAATGGAATAAGATGAATGAAGAGGGTTTTATACTACATCTCATTCCATCTTAAACAGTAAAAATTCAAAACCTCCGATTTGGAAAATTTAGGATGGAATGTAAAATGATAAACAACTTTTTACTATATTACACTATAAACCTTTCTTCTAAATAACATTCACTATATTACATTATGAACTCTTCTATCCCTCCCAAACAACCATTTTTTAATATTATATTCATCTACATTCCATTCCACTATAAACCATTCTATTATATTGCATTTCATTAAAAATCTTACGTCCAACCAAACCCTAGTACCTCATCTTATGTCATTTCCAGCCAACCACCACTTACATCGATGTTGCAGCAACTGTTCACCACTGGCCAGCGGGAGCCTCCTAATGTCTAGGTAGTTTGCATCTTCCAACGTCGCTGTTCCTGCTCATGTGAAGCTACTGCTTTTCGTCTTTACCAGTGGCAAATTGCCACTAGTTTAAGGCACCATCCGTCACTTAGTTGAAACTCACAAATCGTTAATTGCCAAAATTCTTGGGTAATGTATAAACTGGGAACATTTACCAATTTACTTTTAACCAAATGATGTTGTCTAACAAAAATAATTTGAATTTGATGAGTTAGACGCTGATATGGAGTCATTATCTGACACAAATATTCAACAGAGGAATCATATGTTTTCACAACAGTTTGAGAAGAAAAATATCCACACTGAAATAGTGAACATGCGGGAGGTTGGTCCTAATCTTAGGCTAAGGAAGCAACTTATTTCGATGAAAAATAACACAAGAAATAGATTTTAATTCAAGGAATAAACATCATATTGGTTGTTTTTCCATATTTTGAGTTCTGGTTTTAGGTGTTTAAAACTTTTAATATGAACCTTTCATAATAAAATTAATTAGATCTAAATTTGATTTTTAGAATTTGCAACTATTGTAGTTTCGATTCCAAAATTAATCAATAATAATCAAACACATTTTAATCAAATTAAAGAATCAAATATGACTTTAATAACATTGTTAGGAAATTGAGACAGGATACGATCCTTACTGTAGCAAAATAATTACAAAATTTGCATTTTGATTTCTTGATAACTAAGATCAATTTAATTATATAAAATGATTAACACAAAAATCATAATAAAGAATGAATCTTACTTTGTACCTTATTTTGAAGCTTGATCATTTTCCTATCGTATCCCACAAACTATTTCTAAAACCAATCCATTTTAGCCATCATAGCTGAACAAGTGTCCAACCTCTAATGGTATCCACAAAACAAGTTGAGAGAACTGTACAACACTTACAGAAAGGGTTGAGCAAGAAGTGCTAGCTCCAATAGAGCTTAAGCCTATTTATAATAAGTTTTGAAAATTTTAGTAATTTAATTGAAATTAAATTTTAATTTCAATTAAACTTTAATTAGGATTACAAATAATTATAATTAAATATCAATTATGCCCAAATAAGATTCAATATCTCATATTGATCCTTATGTATTAAATATCTCATATTTAATCATAAAGTTTATCAAACTTTACAATCAAGTCTAACTTAATTAAAATATCTTTGTTTTCTTCGACTCGTTTTTTATGTGAGACCCATTAGATTCCCAAATATGTTGTCAATGATTATAAATTCTAAATCTAATTCATAATTAAAATTGTATAAATTAAAACTCCTTTTAATTTATCTTTGATTCTCCAATTAAACAATTTATAATCATAGATCAAGATTGACATCTAGTAATGTAGTATGAGCCCCCAAATATTTACGACTGTCAAAGTAGTTTTGACTAACCTTTGTGATAAGTGAAAATTGCATCATATTTTAGGGCATGATTTGATAAGTGTTTATCCATTAATCCAATCATTTAGTATGAGTTTAGATTAGAAGTGTGTTAGTTTGTTAATTATTTGTGTTTTAAGTGTTTATGGTACAAGCTTTTGAGCTTAAATATTATGTTTTTAAGGTACCTTGATGTAGTTGCTAGTGTTTTAGGGTCAATATCGAAGAACAAAGGATTTTCAGAAGACATTTAGGTCGAAACAATGGCCCATGATCGTGGCCTATCGTGATGGAAGGCTTAGATGTAGGCCACGGTCGTCGCTTACATCGGGTAGATGCACAGACACTCAAGAATGTCAAGTTTTGAGGAATTTTTTTGGATCTTTTAGATTTCAAAAAAACCCTAGGGTTACCTAAAACACAAGATGATATTTAAAGAACAAGAAAAGAGTTAGAAAAAGAGCTTTTGCATCAGCCACTTTTAAGAAATCCTAGAGAGAATTCATTGAGAGATAGAGAAAGACAAGAAGGAAGAGAGAAGAGGAGAAGAAGTTGACTTGACATACTTTTCGGATCAAGAGTTTCCTGGCATCACTGCCTCTCATCATTCATTCAGATTGTATTTCCTATTTAATTTCGGTTTTGTTATTGTATGGAATTGAAATAAATAGTTGATGATACGATTTCGAATGTTGATGACGTCCTAAACTCACCTTTGGAGTTTTGTTTTTGAATTACTGAAGTTTGATCATTTACGTGTTTATTGAATTGGTTGTGATTTCATTTTATGATTGTATAATTTGAAAGCGAGAGGGTGAATCGAATGAAAAATAATTAAATTGGGTAACAAGAGTTAGGTGATTTAATAGAATAAGAATTAAATCAAATCGGTAAATTGTGCGAAGAGACGTCTTGCATAGGTTTCTAATAGTTTATTAGAGAACTTTAGAACTAATTAGGGTTTTGGATATAATGTTAATTGAGAGATTGCAACTTCCATAATTTGATTAGGGTTTATAATTTAGGGTTAATGGTTAAAACTTAAGAGAGAGAAATCAACCCTAGGATTGTCTATAACCCACAATCTAGTAATTCTCAGTTAGGTTAGCATTAAGGATAGGTAAAATTCCCTTTCTCTCAATTGGTAATTTTTTTAGGTTGATTCTTGGGTGTGTGTTGCAACTACTAAAAAATTAATATTCTCACATTCAATTTTTAATTTGATTGATTGAATTAATTTCTTTTTTTTTTAGTTTCATGAAATTTGAATCTTTTGTATTGTTTTATGGCCTTAGATTTTATGATTAGATTATCCCTCCTCGTGGGTCCAATCATATTAGTTATCTGGCATTAACTACCGATTCAATTAATGACATTTGAAACTATTTACAAAATGTCATTTATCTTGGCTAAGGATTTTCCAAATCAAAATACTAATCGATAATAATAGAACATTCTGCCTAATCACTTTAGGGCAATAAGTCATATATTTATCACTCTATTTCCTTGATATAGTTTATGATACATCTAATGACTACCGACTGAACAAATCATGATTAAATAAGTCATAAGTGGTATCAAAACATAACAATCTATATACAAGATAACTTTGGAGAAGGCCTCAAGTCAAATGATCACTTATACAATCATCATAATGAGAATTTCATAGACACGTAAGTTGTGTTTCAAATAGAATTCTCAAATCAGGTTTGTTCAGTGAACTTGTTCTCTATCAAACACTCAAACATTTGATTAAGTATCTTTATATTTTAGCCTATAAGATTGACTACTTCCTTCATAAGAAAAAACATAACATAAGCTAGCCTTTTAAAATTTTATTAATGTTCAATCTTAATAAAACAATGACTAGGAATAATTAAGGGATAATACATAAATACAATATCAATCTTATAATTATAATCTCATTATAATTTCATTAGCAATGTATAATTATCCCATGGACTTTATCATATACATCTAAACATGTATAAGATAAAGAATGTCTTTAAATTATTTTGTCAGTAAAGTATAACTAATCGATTAACTGTAGATCATAAACTAATACAAACATCTTGAAGTCCATATGATCTACAATTGAAAGCAAATATTCCTAATAATTGTCGTTGCAAGTATATATTTTTCTAAATTATAAACCATAAAAGTTAGTTTTTGTTTGCCTTTCATTATATTATCCATTAACAATCTAACCTTCTTCTACCATTTTTGCTTTGATTATATGTAATTACATGCTATTTCAACTAAAAAGTTCCACCTTTTAAACTTGCAATTTGGCTTCATAATTTTCTTGCTTTTTTTAATCTTCATAAAGTAATGCTAAACATTAAGTCTCAATCATAAAGAGCTTTTGTCTTCTTTTATTTCAATCATCCTTCATTTGTTAGACGATCATCATTTAATTGGAATAAATTACTTCTTATATATTACTAATTAAAATTTTTATTTAGTTATGTAAAAGTTTTATCCATATGAAAATATTCTTTTGAGTCATTCAGAAACAACATCTTTATTAGTTAGGGGTAAGACTGCATATATCAAACCTAGCGTTTAGCGAGATTTTTACTGGGTTATTATTGTTCACTATAAGAAAATTACAACTTACTGATATAACATTATTGACAGAAAAATTACTGCTATAAATTAGTAACATAATTTGATTATCCATCAGTAAAATTGTCAAAAAAATGACATTTTGTGATAGACAAAATAGTTGGTAAATGTGGAGGGAAATTATCCTCGCAATTTTGCCAACAGAATATAGCTATATAATTGTGAAGGTTGTCATAAAAATAGACGGCAATGATTGCGACAAAGGGTGTATCGATAGAATAAATGTCCATCAGTAAAAATTAAAGTTAAAAGTCATCATTGGGTCTTCAGCCTTAATGTTTGATGTTGTTTTTATTTAATTTTAAATCCACTCGAAGACCCCCCCTCCCTCTCCCTTGTGTCATTTTTTCCTTATTTTCTTCTTTGTCACTATCGATCTTCTCCCTTCCACCATCAAGCATCCATCGTCCATGCTTTGCTCTCATCCATCTTCCATCATCTTTAATTAAACCAAGGTTAGTCACCCATCTAGTAGCTCTCAGGTTTATTTTTTCTGTGAGAAATTTTGTTGTTAAATGATTATATGAACGACGGTTGGTTCACTTTTCTATAAGTATTCTACATTTTTTTAACTATGGTTGATTCATTATTTGTTTGAATGTGTTTATGTTGGTGAATAATGGAAAAATACAGTGGTTTTGTTGTTAGGTAAAAATGAATTTGGGTTACCTATGAATTGTTCGATGAAATGTCTCTTAGGGATATCATATCTTGTTTTTCTAAAAATGAGAAATGTCTCTTAGGGATATTGGTGAGACTTGGTTAAACAATTGTCAAGGAAGTTAATTCATGGTTAAAATGATTGAAAACTTTAAATATTACTTTAAAAGTTGGGATAACAGCTATTATTTTGTTTACTTAAAAATAACTATCAAGGGGTTTTTTATTTTGATGAAGTCATGGTATTGTTTGTACTTAATTATGGTATTTACATATTAAAGTAAAGGTGACACACAATTTTATACATCTATGTTATTTGACGAGTTATATTTTTCCACCTATTTTTATACAAAATATTTAATAAAATTTCTTTTCTCTTTGTGTGATGATAGAAACTTACCCACCTTTGCCCCTCTTAGTGCTTAATATTAGTGATCTCTTGCGTTCTAGCTTTCTTATCCCATTTATTTTCAAATACTCACCATTTTCTATTAAATGTTCAATGTTTTTCCTTTAAATGTTCCCCATCCATCTTTCCTTAAAATATGTGCTATTTCATTATGATGTTGAAGCAAAAGGATTGACTAAATTATTTAGAATGGACGAGTTGTGCTATAATAAAATAGCTTTAGAAGTTTTATTAATTAAGTCCAAAAAATTTAGGCTTGAATGATAAAGGTGCCTTTAGTTTTTTGCTATGAAACAAAAACTAGAACATGACATTTAATGAGCTTATAGTGAAGTATGGGTTTTGATCCTTATACTAAATCAAAGTTGTTCCATCTAAGGATAAACTATGATCAAATGATATCCCTGAGGTAAGTACTAAAATATAATAGGAACATATTTTAGGATAAATCCATTTATCTCCCACTGGGTCTATAAATAGGGAAATCATATATGTTGTTGTTCGTTACTTGCACTATGTCATAACATATTCCATTATAAGGAGATTTAAAATGAATGACATGGTTAAACCTTATGATCTATTACATCTAAAGCATATTATGGTGAAAACATTATGAAACCTTATATTTTTCTTTATAATATACTTAAAGAATATGGAAAAAAATGAACACAAGCTATTATTTAGAACATTTGCTAACCGAGTTATCATAGTAGTTTGATTGTATATGATAAAGTCACAAATTTGACATTTGGTTCTTTTACACTTAACATAGACTTTAAGGTGATAAAAGTGGACATGGTGAGAAAATTCAATAATGAATATATGTTAACTTGGAGTATATGACACCTAATTGAGACTATAGACGCTCGTACACACCAAAAACTAATCAAACTTATATAGTATAAGATCGAGGTACAAATTAAGATCAATATGATATTGAGGAAACTAAAACATGCTTTGATATCATTGTAAATCATTTGGACCAATTAGAGGAGCAAGTTTCTCATTATCTTATTAATAAGAAGACTTCCAAAATACCACCATACCTTACAATTGTATGGTCATGGTATTCTCTAGATATTATGTTGATACTACTTATACTTAATTATGGTATAAACATATTAAAGTAAAGTTAATACTTATTTGTATGGTGTAATGAAAAATTAAATTAAAGACAGTACTCATTTATATATTATGATGATATTTCTTATATAGATTTGTAGTATAATTTCTATGAAGTCATAGTATTCTTTATAAGTTATGATGGTATTCTTTGTACTCAATTGTGGTATTAATATATTAAAGTAAAGGTGGTACTTATTTCTTTGTACTTAATTGCCTTATTTTCTGATTTGTTTGCTTAAATATATTAAAAATATAACAAAATATTGAATATGTGTGTTATATTAAATACGAAATATTCTTTTTTATAGGCCCTATTTTGCGTTAAAGAGCGTCAATCATCCTCCTTGTTTGTAGTCTGTAATTGTCTGTCCATCTAGGTAAGTTGTCTAACTAATGTCTACCATACGTGTTGCTTTAATAATACGATTCTAATGCATTTGGATTGTGTGTGAATGCAAAGGAGGTCTTGATTTTGTGTTGTTATTTAGATTATTCTTATAATCATTGATGATATCTTATGTTCTTCTTTAATAGTCTAAGTGTTTATGTTTGGGTTTTGTTTGAATAATTGTGAGTAGATGTATGATTAAATAATTATTAACTGTACGTGGAATGAGTTTGAGATCTTATGGATAATTTGAGGTATAATAAACCCCTAGGATGGTATATAGGTTGGAAACTCGGATGCAGATCCCATGAGGCTTATCAGTGAAAAATTCCAAGAGCCTAGGAGTTATAGAGAGAACTTGCTTTCTTGATTCATAGGTATCAACAATGCCACGTATCATAGTATTAAAATCAATTGTAAGTGATTAATTCAATTGATTAATACTTAGGGGATGTTATGTAAAGTAAAGGTTGAATGTTCTGTAAACTTAGGGACCATGAAAGATAGTAACTACGAAATCACCTTTTTAAATTGACAGTTTTGTAGAAATGAGTAATCATGATAGATCTTGGATGTATAGATGATTAACACCTAATGGTTTCAATAATCTTAAGTTTGTTGAGGGAGTTGAAGCTTTTCTTCCTTATGCATATTCTCAACCTACATATATGGATGACCCAAAGATCAGATGTCCATGTAAAAAGTGCAAACATATTTCTTTCCTTCCTATTGATGAAGTGAATGGCCATTTGCTGAGAAAATGGTTTGTTCCAATTTATTTTAAGTGGACATAACATGGGAAGCCATTGATTGGTAGCACCTCAAGGGGTAATGAAGTAAACTCATCAATAAATGTGGATGAGTTTGAAAGGTAGATTAGATTTAGAACACATAATATGGGTGCAACTAAAATTCCTTACATGCAACAATGGTTTATGATGCAGCCCGTTATACCATTCAAGAAAATATAAAAAATCTTGAAGAAGAACCAAACCCATATATAAAATAATTTTTGGACTTACTATACTCAGCTGACTGAGAATTATAGCCAAGTTGTGAGACAATGACTTAATTCTTCAACTGATCAACTATTGAACACAAATTCTGAAGGGCAAATTTTTTATCATAGTTTTGATAAAATTCTTGGATGGTATAATGAATCATTGCCTCCTGATCATACAATGTTTGATAGTTTTACAAGATGAAGAAACTTATTAGGGGTCTTGATTTGCCTATTGAAAAAATTGATTGCTGCAAATTGGGATGTATGTTGTATTGGGAAGATTATGTGGAATTACAAAAGTGCAAGTTTTGTGTTCAATATAGATTCAAGCTAAGAAAGTGTTATATGAAACAGAAATTAGTACTATGGAAGTAGATGTATTATTTCCCGCTAACTTTGAGACTTTAAAGACTATAAGCTTCTGATGTTACTACATCTCACATGAGGTGGCATAATGAACATGAACAGGAAGATGGAATAATGAGTCCTCCATCGGATGTACTGTCATAGAAACATTTCAATAATACCTATTATGAGTTTGAAACTGAAAGTTGAAAT
>JAOSBO010000003.1:16755054-16767670 GCA_027563915.1 Erythroxylum rotundifolium
CTTACAACTTGTTTTTGAAATTACTATGGTGTAATTATTCATAAATATTATTGAAAAAAACAAATAGTATATATATATAAAGTATTTTTGGGTTGATTTACTTATTTCCTATTCAACAATGACAAGTTATATGTCTATTAATTATAGCAAACTATAGAAGTTTCTAATTGCCTCCTCATTTTTTCAAAATTATAATTTAATAGTTCATACGGCTCCTTTTCTCTACCAACAAGGCAAACTACTATCACGATCTACACCATTACAATTACCATCAACATGATCAATCACTACATAAGACTTGTCATCTTACATTTGATAAACATAACTATCTCTGATATTATTGGTTTTTTATTTTTATTTTTTGTTTAATATCACAGTTTTACCTTTAAAAAATATACTATATTTTGTGTTATAATTTTATTTACTTTTTTGCTCTTTCAAGGAGGTGGTGTTACTTCACTTTTTGCATAAATTTTTCTCTTTTTTTTTCCAATAGGTCGAAATGACTTATTACTAAGGCATTAGTATAATTGAAGATATGTCACATTCGACCTCTTCTTTAAATAAAAAATGAAAAGAAATATGTAAGTGTGTGTCGTTTGATTTTGGTCATTTAGGTGGATAAATAATGCAACTTTTCTCGATGGAATGAGAAATTCTTTGTTGTCGATAAAAAGGACGCGAGGATATCCACCTCTTTTTAAGTATTACAAGTGATATTCCTAATGAAAAGAAGTGAATTGGATGACCATTTTTTGTAGGATCTCGTATTTATTGAAAAGTTAAAAGGCTAATAACATAATACCAAAAAATCAAAATCGTCTCCACTGTAGTCATCTATGCAAAAACAACAGCCGGGGAAATGAGTTTGATTACTAGGTGTTAGCTGACTTGATCCATAACTGAAATTGAATCTCTCTCAGCTGTTTATCTTGGATTCTGAAGGACCATCAACTCAAGCCACAAGTTCTTTGTTAATTTCTATGTACCTCACCTCATATGCGCCAAGAACAATGGGAAAAGGAATCAAATCACATGTGGAAAGATAATAAGTAGAGATCTAACCTTGATTACACCGAAAACTTTTTGATATTTTAAGTGAAGGATTTCCATATCTTCTCTGCTATATCACCGTAAACTTAAATTATAGTTGTTGGAACTCAAATGAGAAACAACTTTAGAAAATAATAATAAGCTAGGAACCACAAAAAATAGCCCATAAGGACCACGTGCACATACGCATTTAGTCTAGAGAAAGACTAGCACTACGGAAGAGCAGCAAGTGGCATGTACCAAGTAACAGCACTAGGAGGAGCCACCGTCCAAGATTCAACTATAAAGTCATTTTTCTGTTGCTGACTTCACTTGGTGTGTCCCAATTCTGATACTCTCTTCTCCATGGCTCTTTCTCTAACACAGGGATTCCGTCCACCTACCCTCTCCCTCTTTGACCGAGAACTTTACCCTCCGATCACTGTTCGTCGGAACCAACAATTGCCCACTAGCCCACGACAAAAAATGAACCCAAAAGTTCCAACATTTTTTAAGTTAGCGAGACCCAAAATCCTGTCTGTTTCTGCCAAGTTAGAGAAGAAGATAGAAGATGTGAGTGATGAGTTGAATAGGATTGCCTCTCAGAACTTAGACCATGCGCCTGCCCGCAGACGAGTTCGATCGGCTTTCTCTGAGGTGCAGCGTCAGCTTGATCATCCACTCTTCAAGGTTTAATTTGGTATTCGTTTGGACCGATTATGATCAGTGTAGTTGTTTGATCTGTTGAGTCATGTTTTATGTCAATATCGTTTCTTTATGAAGTTGGTAGGGATATGTTTGAAATTTTTTTGCCTTTTTTTTTTTTGTTGGTGGACAGATGGCTCCTGCTGGGATTAGGACAAAAGAGGTAAGCTCTACTGCTTTGACACTAGAGTTAGCTAGGTGCAATGAAAGAGTATCGTGAAACGTTTTTTTGTCATTTGATTCTAACAATTTATTAAATTGTGTTTATTTCCTACATGAATGTCTAGGCCCTGCTTGTTATGTTTATTTGGAATCAACTCCAGCGTAACTTAACCTTATTTTATTTTTAAGAAGAAAATATTTAGTTAATTGTGATTAATACAGTCTAACACTCTTTATAGATAAGAACGTAACGTACACCGAGTCACTATGCAAAGGATGTGCGTTTGAGCTAAAATCTTGTTACCCGTCTAGCTCTTTATTCTTTCGAATGATACGCATCTTTTCTTTTAGAAATACTATGACGTTCTTTCACTTTCACCATCGGGAAAATTCTGAGTTTATTAATAAATATATTAAGTAAAGTAGTTAAAACGTATTTATTTTCTTCTTTGATGATAAAAGCTATCTTGATTTCCTTGTAGTGATTATGGTGAATAGAACATGTAGTGTTTCTGGCTAGATTGCCGCTGATTTACATTATTTGAACGATCAATATAATCATTTGTTTCATTTTTTCAATTATGTTGTCAACTGAAGGGTGATTGCATTCAGTTGCCGATGGAATTTTGAACTTGGTAACAGTTGGTGTGATGTTATCCTTTTTCTGCAGTGGTATGAATGGAACTCAGTAGGTTCGGAAATATTTTGCAAAAGTTGGTTGCCCGAACCAGGAGTTCGTATTAAAGGTGCTTTGTGTTTTTGTCATGGATATGGTGATACTTGCACTTTCTTCTTTGAAGGTTGGTCTCTTTTTCTCTTCTTATCGTTTTTCAAATAACTTCAAAGGTATGGCTTCATGTTTGCAATTTTCCAGGAATTGCAAAAAGAATTGCTTCATCTGGATTTGGCGTTTATGCCTTAGATCATCCTGGTTTTGGTCTTTCTGAAGGACTACACGGTTATGTCCCAAGCTTTGATGGATTAGTAGACAATGTCATTGAACATTATAGAAAAATTAAAGGTTCAATATATACCTTTCTTGAAATGACACTCATCAATTTTCTGGTGATCCTTTTTTATTGAACATGTTTTTCTGATTTTAGTTACTATCTTGAATGGCAGAAAGACCTGAAGTGAAAGGATTACCGTTCTTCATGCTGGGCCAGTCTATGGGTGGAGCTGTTTCTTTAAAAGTTCTTTTAAGAGAACCGTATGCATGGGATGGCATAATCCTCGTAGCTCCTATGTGTAAAGTAAGCTCATCCTTGCTTATGTTGTAGACATTATTTAACTTAATTAGCTTATCAGAAATTATTTTCATTCCTGCATGCTAAGCTTTGAGTATGTGCTCCATCCCCAAGCTGTGCATTTCTCAGTATTATTTCCCATATCAGGATGCATTCCCAACTAACTTCCATAGACCGCATATTTAGATAATTTGGTAGCTAGCTTGTTCATATGTCCATGCTTTCTCTCATTCCCAACTAACTCACATACCAATGAAGACCTGCATATATAATAATTTGGTGGCTAGCTTTTTCATATGTCCATGCTTTCTCTCGAAGTGTTGGAGATTCATGACCTTGTCTCCACCATGCATAGATGAAAATGTCTTATTATGTTTTTCTCATGTATGGAAATTATGTATCCATTGAGTCAGATTTTATGTCATTATGTGAACTTGAGTTAAGGACATTGACAACCTTTAATATCTGCTACTAACTAAATTTGAAGAATGAGTAATTTCTTGGAACTTCTGCTTTTAAGCAAGCTTTTCACGCAAATTGACAATAAATGTAATCTTTCTCTCAAAGTAGATGTTGGAACATGTGGGATTCTTTGAAATACATTTTCTAAGAGGACTTCTGATGTGATCTCTGACTTCAAACAAAGTAACATCTCTTCCATGTAGCTCAGTTGGAAGTGAAAGTCATTGACATTTGACTTTCCCCTCTTTGCTGTAAGAGATTTGATGCTTTTGATATTGTTTGGAAATTGAATTCTGGAGTAAAATATTGGCATAGAATCTAATTTCTTAATATAGTTCTAGTTATCTGCATTAAAATGTGGTTCAATTGAACCCTTTAGACGGTTGGTTGCAGCCAACATTTATGAAAGTGAGTTACGCAGTCAGCTGTTTAGTGCAGTGTAGATATTGGTAGTGTTTGTTGATTTGGGGAATGAAAGCTGTAATCTCTTTGGTTTTTTGTTTTATGCCATTGGGAGACTACATGCATCTGCTAAGATCTCTAACCTTGGGTTATTGCCAAGATTTCAGACGATGTGTTGCCTCCACCAGCAGCTTTGAAGGTCTTAACTCTTTTGTCGAGGGTCATGCCAAAAGCAAAGCTCGTCCCACAGAAGGATCTGGCAGAGTTAGCCTTTAGAGACTTAAAGAAAAGAGAAACGGTTTGTCCTCTGCCAGCTCTCTCCACTGCTACTACATACGAACTCATTGTGCTACAAAAACTTAAAATCTTCTTTTCCTTTCACAATTAACCTAACTTAAAATCTTCTTTTCCTTGCACAATTAACCTCCTAACTTTTTTCATATAGCATATTTGATGGTGCTTTTGCCATTATGGTACTTGATACTGTCCAGTAGTGACTCAATGTAACCATGGAAATGATTTCTTCTCACACACTCGTTTTTGGTTTGAGGCGTAATTTTATGGCACAATCTCAATTTATAAGATTAGGCTGCTCCTTAAATTTGTGTTGATTTATAGTGATTACTGTTTTAAATAAAGAAACTGTGAAACTATATCAATGCATAGGAGACTTGTCTACTATTCAGCAGCAGAGCAGCCAATTAGGTTATAATTCTTTGGCCTAAAGTCTTATACTTCTCTTATTCGTTACCAATTTGTCACGAAGGCAACAGAGCTTCTGGTGCTGACGGTAAATTGTTGTTTTGGGTTTGGAATCATCTTCAATTCTGGGTTGTGCTGCCAAAGTTATGATGTGCTGCATCCTTTAGACGTGAACTTTTGAAATTCTTTCGTGAAATTGATATGAAGACTAATGCTATTTCAAAAAACAAAAAAAACTTTTCTGTTAGGCTCTCTACAATGTGATTTGCTACAATGATAAAGTGAGAGTTAGGACTGCTGTTGAACTGATTCAGGCTACAAAAGAAGTTGAGGCACGAGTGGATGAGGTCAGACAAAAATCTGTTTATGCATTTCTCATTTCTCGCAGAAGTTAAACTGATTGAAGAGGTTATGCAGGTGTCTTCCCCATTGCTTATTATTCACGGGGCTGCTGATAAAGTGACTGATCCCCAGGTGAGTAAGTTTCTGTACGAGAAAGCCCCGAGCAAAGACAAAACACTTAAGCTTTATGAAGATTGTTATCACTGCATTCTTGAAGGAGAACCTGGAGACATGGGCTTCACTGTCCTTGATGATATGGTTGCGTGGCTTGATTATCGATGCTGCTCGAAGAACTGAACCTTCCAGATTCTTCCTTCACATGCTAGAGAAGATAATCTTGAATTCAATCAATGAATACTGAGCCAGTAGTTCTATTACGGAATATGCTTCCTTTCGGACTTGATGACTGTATTAGCACCTGTGGACAGGTCTTACGCGAAAAAGCAGAGAGCATCTCACCTCACCCAAAACAAAAAAAGAAAGTGTGTTTTTCTTTATTTTCTTAATTTAGTTAATATATTTTTTATTTAATTAATCAATTTAATATTATTATAAGATAATTCATTTTTAGAATTAATTTAAAATTAAAAATAAATTTGATTATTATTTAATAAATATATTTAGATTTAAAATGTCTTAATATTGAAACGATTAAAATCAAGAAATTGAAAATTAAAAAACAAAAAAACGGTTCTCAGATTTTAACGAGAGAAATCACTTATTTCTCTTTTATTTTCATAGTTTAAATCTATTCTAATAAGTTTGTAGGCTTTATGTCGTTTAAGAAATAATTGAATTAGGTGTTTAAAATAACAGAACCGATCTAAAGAGATTAAAAGGGGTAGAAAAAGAGAAAACAAACTTTAAGATAGTTTTTTATGGATATCTATTATATTTTTATGTGCCAACTGGGACTTCATTTCGGACTGTAAATAATCTATTAGTCTTTTATTTTGTAAGTTTTATATATAAATAAATATTAATGCTTGAAGCGCAAATTTCAGCAACAATAATCAAGTATAGAATTTTACAAAGTAATATGATTTTTATTCTTCAAGGATCAATGTTGATTTAAGTAATTTGATTTGATCTATGCATCTTTAAAAAATTGTTCTTTATATTTTTGGAAGGTAAAAGAAGGAATAAGAAAAGTGGTTTTGGCAAATTTATACCATATGTGAATAATATTTTGTATGAAGAAAACATTTTCACACTAAATGCGAAGGTTCTCAACCCTATTAACATAATACTTTATGGAGAGCTTTCTATTGAATTTGAACCCAACATAATTATTCACTATAATCTTTAGTACCCATACTTAAAAAGTATGTAGAGACTAATCAATTTGGGACCGTTTGGTTTCATTTATATTTTAATGATTTTTAGTTTTTGTTTTTATTTTAGGTTTTTAGTTTTTAATTAAAAAACAAAAACCTATTTACAGACAAAAATCTATTTAGTTGATACTTGTGACAAAAAAAAAACATATTTAG
The DNA here is from genome assembly GCA_027563915.1 of Erythroxylum rotundifolium. NCBI lineage: Eukaryota > Viridiplantae > Streptophyta > Magnoliopsida > Malpighiales > Erythroxylaceae > Erythroxylum > Erythroxylum rotundifolium. Next base: position 16,761,602 of record JAOSBO010000003.1, read on the forward strand.
TTTTAACATCATGTTTCTATTTTTAATTATATTTTTATGTTAATTATTTTTAATTAATTAATTCTCATTATGTTTAGAAATAAAATATATGCATATTTATGTAATTAGAGAAATTTGAACAAGAATTATATATAATAAAATTCTATAAATTTAAAAAATTACATTAAATCATTCTAAGCAATAAAAGATGTTCCTCATATTATATTTCTTCAAAACATAATAATGCTACCATTTACAAAAAGAAACACAAATCAATTGAAACTAACTTAATCATTCCACATTTTTCAAGCAATTTTATCTTATTTGAAGTTGTGCCGAAATGATATAGAACTCTACTTAAGAACTTGCATCTTCATTTTCGTTTTTCCTAATTTTTTATTCATTTTCAATACAATTGTCAAATAATTCATCGCTTTGTCCATACATTCTAATATAATTGTGTATAATACAACAAGTAATAACGATGTATTTTTGTTTCTTTATATCATAACTCAATATATTTTAAAGTCTAGGGATTCTTGTTTTTAAAATGTCAAAATATCTTTCAATAACATTTCTTAATAAAGAATACTTGTAGTTAAACAATTTTTGTAGACTATGAGGTCTTCCTTTTCCTCTATAATCTTGCAAATTATATTTCTCACCTTAGTATGGTGAAAAAATCCTAGCATATTGGTGTAGCCTGAATCTACTAAATAGAACTTACGTACCATATAAAGAACATAAGATTAACAAAAAGTTATTAAAAACTAATCATAATTACTATATTTAAAATAATATAATACCTTGTGGAGGCATAGGAAATTGATTTGTTAGATTTGTTACTATTTCTAAAAGAACTCGAGAGTTGTTTGCAGTATCTTCCCATCTAGTCATTACATATTTAAAGTGCATGTCAAATGAGCAACAACACATAATATTTTGGATTGGATCAATTTTTTTACCCCCTATGATATTTGTTCATCGATTGAAACATGTGCATCAATATGTTTACTATCTATTGCTCTTGTACAATCCCAAAAAATAAACCATATTATTAAAATAATTATTAATCATAAGGAAATAATTAAAACAGTAATTAAATATATGAAAGTACCTAAAAATATGGAAAGAATTTTGAATTATGTTGAATCTCAAGAGGTGTTTGGTAAAGGATGGTAGAATAATTACTAATTTTTGCAAGACGATTAATTGCATATAAGACTTTATAAAACTACTTCAAAATTGTCCAAATTGAATGTTAAAAGTGTTCTACATTAACTCTAATTGTCTCGTTATACCCTATAGTCATTAAGAAAATTGTTATTTATTTCTTCACAATCAAATGACTTGTTATCTTTAAGCTTCCTAAACTTATCATCTCATCACATAAGCTCAAAAAGATTTATCTTGCTCATCCTTAAGTTTTCATAAATCCTTGTAAGTGTTCTATTTAAAAGTTCTAATATCAAATCATATCCTAATATAGCATAAGGTCTATGTGGCTGCTTTTGTAAATGAAAATATTTGCTATATCTCCTAGTTAAAGAAATAAAGATTACCTTCATCAGTTTATCATCATAATCTGATTTGAAATCTATTAAGGAACTATATATCTACAATACCAACAATAAATAATTAATAAAACATTCTGTTAAAATTTTAATCAAACATAAACTTAAAATATTCATACAAAATGTAAACTTAAAATATTCATACAAAAGATAGACTTAAAATTTAATTAAACATTAATACAAAACACAAACTTAAAATGTTCAAGCTATGGAATAGTTCTTAATATAGCAGTGTCAAATTAGTAAGAATTTGATATGCAATAATATGAAAATATAACTAAAGTGACATAATCGAATCCAACTTCCTTGCATAAGCAATCTTCTTAAAAATATCCCTATAAATCGAAGAATCATGTAAAGCCTTCATGACTTGCATATTGCACACCCTTAACGCCGAATTCATTTAAGGAATTCAAATATTTCATCATTATATTAAACTCTTGGTCAATTAATGAAGCTCTAGATCTATTATCTATAGTAGATAATGTTGCAGTTAGTTTTTTCTTAAGTAAATCATTCTTCATTTTTTATTGTTCACCAAGTATAACCAATACCTCTTCTATAATGTTAGAATATGTCTATTTTTCCTTCTTATCCTTAGGAGATTTCTTTCTCTTAGATGGAGAACTTATAACTTAATCTACTTTTCATTATATAAACGATTTTCATCAATCATCAATTCTATGTTCCTCTTCTATTCCAGTTGATGGATGTGTATGTAATCCAGTTGTATTAGTATCTCCAAAAATATGACACAAGTTTGAAAATGCTTTTATGAGTCATTTTATGCTCCTATAATGATGAAAACGAAACACGAGAACAAATATTATATAATATGATATATTGATAACACGAGAACAAATATTATATAATATGATATATTGATAAAACAAAGATATATTTTACCTTAAATAGGTTTTCCCAGCATTGATTTGTAGCATTAACTTCACCGATAAAGGAGTTGTAATCGATTCTTGTTTATTTGAGTAAGTTTTTGCAATTCTTCAATCTAGCTCTTAATATATCATACTTATTCTTTAATTGAGCAATACTATACACTTTACTGAATTTGTTTAAAGACCTACCTTAATATTCTTACAACCATATTTGGAAAAGGTAGTAGTTGTTTGATTTCTCTTCTTCCTTTCTTCAACCATCAATGAGAGTATATACATCTCTACCGTATCATTCCTTACCCTCATCCTTTTCATTTATTTCCATACAATCATTAAAATTGTTTATATTGTTCAAAGCTTTGATTACTAAATGTAATTACATATATGTGGCATCAATTACAACAATTTCCATAAAGAATTAAATGCCAACCATGGTTTAAAAATAATAACTAGATAACTATAGACAATAGTAAAAAAATATCAAAAGTATGGAGTCTAATATAATCTCCTTCCTGAAAAAGAAATCAGCCTTTGTTATGAAGTTAATACATTTAAATTAAGTTTTATGCTTTTCAAATTTCCCTAACGAGAACCTTAGCTTGCCAAATTTTAATAATGTCTGCTAATGGTTTTACAAGTTCATGTGCTGCCTAGAGAAATATTTGGAAAGTCAACCTTTGAATTAGGGAATGAACCCAAATACATGTGAATAAAAAATCATATTGTTAGAACGCAGAATTCATACTTTCATTCATCAAAAGAAAATGGATGATTAAAGTCTAATCCAAATCAATAATTGTATAATATAAAAGGCATAACTTATTATTAATTGGAAAGAACATAATGAACTTTCATCAACCTGCTTTTCATTGGTCAACATCTACTCAATTAGAATATTTTTGATATGATCAATACAAGTACACAAGTCTACCTAATAAAATTATGGCGTTTATGAGCCATGCTTTACCTTCAAATTTTCTTATAGAGATGAATGGATGAGAGGAGATTAATCTAACTTTCAAATATAACCGCTTAAGACTTGAATCATGAGCAAACCTATATACATAAGCACTTATTATGACATTTAAATGCCATTGAATTAATTCAATGAGTAATTAATCCAATTACTGAAATATAAACAAAAGTTGCATCCCATAAATCATAAGCCAAGTTAACCAGAGCCTAATCCTAACTCAGAATTTTCAAATCAGTTCAAGTACAAGCAAAACAAGATAATATAAACTAGCCCCTCATGACAACCCTTAACACTATAAAAAGCGTATAAACTTTTACTACATATAGACGGCTTTCTCCAAAAAATACAATATAAGAATCAATTATCTAGTAGCATTATACAAAACCTAGGAATTGTAAATCTCCCACACATATTAGAAATACTAACGAAAGCCACAAACTAGAACTTGTGCATAAAACATGGTAAGAGAACTTAGCATACATAGTTGTGTAAGAAATAACGCAAAAGATACAACCCCTAATTTAGTGCGCAACCTATACTACTAAAGAACCTACCAATCTAGTAAGAAGTTGTTTCTAATGGTGAACTCATAATTGGAAGGACTGACACATGTTTGTTGAAGTAATTGATTATCTAATGAAAAAGGTTTCATCAAATAATCACTTGTCAAAAGAGGAAAACCACGTGGTTGTTCTAAAAAACAAACATGTGAAGACAAATTGATTAAAAGAATGAAATATTATAAGAGTTTGTTAAACCATAATTAGAGAAAGTGAACAAGTTTAGATTCCTTAAAGGGACAAATGATTTTCTTGTTGTCTGCTTACAATGTTTACATGCTTAAGTTGTGTATGAAATACACAAGGGCGGTTAGAAGGTATAATACTAATACTAGCTTACAAACACACTAATGTCAGTGAAATGTTAGACTTGAACGTAACAAAACATCTTTAGACCTATTCTTTGTATAGTTTTTGGAATGATTAACTCCATCCCCATACCACAAAACCTTTTCTTTTTTTACTCAGCATGGTAGTTTTGTATGCTCTCATAGTTTACGCCTATACACTTATAAATAGTATGAGCCATTACGCACCTCCATGTCAAGTTTAAAAAATTGAAGAAAAGTTTACATTTGCTTCAGATACCAACCTTTTCATATATCAATATGATTATCATAACCAACTGTTATAAACGTCTTCTAAGTACTGAACTTATACCATAAGTTGTGCTTATTCCTTAGCATAACAATCTCACTTAGATCATTTTAAGTAAGATTCATCCTTCTCATGTGATCATCGACCAAGAACCTTGTTCTTAAACGCCTCACAACCCTCGTGGTATTGGACTCCCACACCTTTACAAGAAAATTACATAAGTAATAAATATTGATGGCAACAATAGGAATGAAGGAGATACAAAAAATGTCAACCTTTATTACTTCTCAAAGTATACAAAGGATGTTCTCTCGATCTCAATGTCTTGGACTCTCTGACACTGAGAGGAGCAAAGCTCAAATGAGCTATTTATAGGCATCTCAGGATGGCTAAATTAGAGTCCTAACTAAAATCAACTAGCTAAGATCATATCTTATCCTTATTAGATTACATCACACTAATAAATATGATGAAATCTCTATCCAACTAGGAGTCTATCCGATAAGATCTACTTACATAACACTAACAAGATAAATGATTACATCTAGGTAAGGATGATCTATCCATATCCACAACGATCTTCACTATCTTTAAATGATCCTCCCACATGGTTTTTATCCCTTAGATTAGATGTTTATCCTTTGTGGTCTGATCCGATCACATCATCTAAGATCTCCTCATCTCTATCTGTTAATGATGAGTCATCCAAATCAAAGGCTGTCATAGCACACTGGTCCATACAATGCTTCCCAATGTCAAATATAGTAGGCATGATTTATTCATTTGAGCATATACTAAGCCTTTAGTCTGTCAAGAACTCAACCTTAGCCAAGTCAACTTGTGCAAGGTTTGAAACTTTACCAAAACTCACACCATGCTTGATCTACTTGGTAAGTTACCTTAGAACTCTTGCACGTCACCCACATGCGTGTGATTTAGCTAGCCTTTTACTCGATGTCCATCTTAAGCCTTCTTTTGGTCTCACATCCAAATCTTGCATCTAGTCGAAGATTTCCACAAATGTGCACCAATATATACCAGCATTTGATATTGTCCCTTTTCCTTACCTATTTGCGTGTCTTTGCCTTGTTTCATCGTCCTGAGAGTCAAACATAGGTTAAGGCTCGTTATGTTTACACGATTTTGCTACTAAGACTTAGGGGTCTAATAACAACATACAACCCACTAGACCAAGTTTTTGAGAATGATAGCTATATGCTCAGTGGTTCAAAAATTTTAGGATGAAATAATCCATACTCATAGTAATAACATAAATCCCATGTACTCACATTTGACGGGTTCCAAAGAAGTAAACAAGTCCTTTCCCACATATCCACTTCTCTGGCTCATTTCTGATGCAGAAACACAATAAACCAAAAATCTAGAATCGTAGAAACACAAAAAACAATAAATTAGAAATGTAGAAAAATGATAAACTAGGAAAACCAAACATGTGAAAAAATTAGACGTTGATGGAAAATGAGAAC
>JAOSBO010000003.1:16768678-16784655 GCA_027563915.1 Erythroxylum rotundifolium
TCGTTTTGCTAAGCTAAAGCATACTTGTATTTTAAGTGGTTTCATTCACATGGGAGAGCTCCCTCTTCGAATGCTCTATTCTTTTATTTTTTGATGAATTTTTTTAAAAATCTTTAAAAAATCGTAAGAAAAAAATTCTTAAAAAGTTCAGAAGAACAACGCAAGAAAGAAGAGATGAGTTATGTAAATAAGAGAGAAGAGATGAGTTATCAACAAAAGAGAGGAGAAGAACAAAGAAGTAGAAAAGAGCGAAGAGGGGAGACTTTCCAAAGAAATTTACAAGAGGAGGAAATAGGAACGAAAACTTCTTGTGAAATATTAAAAAAAAAAGCCTAACTTCTGTTTTAACTTCTTGTTTCATGTTTTATAGAAACCACAATAAATAGAAACAAACGGCCCTACATTTTTCATTTCTTTTTTCCCAAATCAATAGTTTACTTTACACAAATGAATGAGGGAACCTGTTCACTACCATCCCTTGGAAACCTAAAAGAAAATACCTGCAGACTGTGGCATTGACCACAATAGCTTCCGATCCATTCTTGTCTCAGAATTTGTACAACCTGCAAGTTTGTCTTTATGCATCCATGTCACTCCTAAACCAGCTCTTCAACAGAGGCGTTTTCGGTTCTAAATGGTTCGTGCCGCAGATTTTCTTTCGAAGTTTTCTGTCTCAATTTGGACTTATTGTTGATTCTAACGCGTACTCAAATTGCATTGTTGGTTTTGTTGATTCAATTGTGACTGGTTTACTTTATACACCTGTGGGTCAAATTTTGTGCTTTTTCTACTTCTGAGATTTTAAACCTAGTATTTCAAGATTTTGATCCTTATGCCGTCTCTGGATTTCGGTTGGTTGATTTATGTAACTGCAGTATTTAGTTCGTTTGCCTTGATTTTAGATCATAGATGTAGCGATTGGTAGCAATTGGGATTTTCTCTCTGTATCTGCTTTTGGTTGTGATAGTTCCAGTCAGATGAAATTCTCTTGTGTCTGCCGAGCTTCATTTGTTTTGTTTCTCGTCAATATTTTTGGGCATTTGAATGTATTTTGTTGATTGGCTTTGTAGCAAAACATCCTTGACTTTAGCAATTTCACGCATCAAATTGCTGCAAAATAAGAGAGGTTTGCATCTCAAACACATGCGCACGGAGATTGCACAGTTTTTGCAGGCTGGCCAAGAAGCAATAGCTCGAATTCGGGTATGCTTTGTGTTTCGACTGCTTGTGAATTGCTGTCAGGATTTTCCTTCTTTTAATAATTGAGAAAATAACTCTTTTATTTGCTGCATTGCTTTCTTTTTTGTTAGGTTGAACATGTACTACGTGAGCAAAACATATGGGCTGCTTATGAGATCTTGGAGCTTTTTTGTGAGTTTGTTCTTGCACGTATTCCCATTCTTGAAAGTCAGAAGTAAGTTCATTGACTACCGGTTGTTTATATTTCAAAATTTTCATATTACTTTCAATTATTGACCAATTTGTGGAAGATGTTTATTTTGTGGGTGTGTGATTTGATTTTTCTTTCTTTATAACATTTTATGATCATAAACCTATTTGTTGAACCATTTTGAATGCATTTATATAGACATCACTTTCCATGATCCATTGCTTTATCAGTAGTTCGTCTAACCTTGAAGCCGCTTCGGGATTTAACGTGTAATGATTGGAAGAAAGAGTTACTTAGATGTTCCATGAGATGCTGCAGCAAAGCTACAACTGAATTTTAGTGTTCCTATTTGTGCCTCTGCTTCTTTAGAAAAATCAAGTCTTGAATTAGGGGCAAAGCTAGAAGCAAGCCTAGTGGGGGCAAATTTTCTCTCTAGTAGAATTAAAAATTTTCACCCAACTTCATACTAAATTTTCACAAGCATGGTTCCACCCATGTCATTACTAATTATATATTCTACACTCTCTAACTCTACATGCTTGTGTTCGGACCACTCTTTGTTAATTTAACAAGACTCGCTATCTATATCTTAGGTAAAATTTTCTATAGTAATGCCTTTATTTCGCAATTGTTTGCCTTTCGTCTTTGATCTAAGAACCTCTCGATTTGTTGGAACCCAATGTTAACTTAGGGCTTGAGTGGAATGATTGTTGTTTATGGTGATGTTAACATTCTATTGTTTGTTGATTGGGAAGGGAAATTTTTACATCCTAAATATTCATTGATGAGCCACTTTGGAGTAACATTAATTAAGTAGTCATACATATTCGAGCACAAGGAATTATGATGTACATTTTCTCAGTTGTCTACCCTAAGAAATAGATATGATTTGTTTAGTTTTATAGGTATTGCCTAATATGTCGTTAGTAAGTATGATTCCTTGACCTTTGGAAGAAATCAGGTTGATGTAATTCTGAAGAAAGAAGTCAAAGTGATTCTTCCTTAATTTTTTGTGAATAGTGCAAAGATTATATAGGACAATACAACCATAATTACCTCCTTAAATTCATAAGAATCTATATATTCTCTAGGTAATAAAGTCTCAACTAATTAGTAGAATATTGTTACATGTCTTATGGGGAAACCAACCCCAAAAGCTAGCTTAAAGGGTGGGAGAGCCTATAAGCCTATAAACTCCACATCAACCTCTCTTACTACCAATGTGGGACAATTAGACTATAACATTCCACCACACTTCGCAGTTCACGCAACGGCAAGCTGGCTATGTGTTAGATCTTTTTCTAGCCCCGAGTGAATACTGCTATACCAATGTGACGCACCCACGGGCTGGCTGTATGCTAGACCTTTTCTAGCCTCGGCTGAACACTATAATATTAGCATCACCACCTGTGGGCGTGGCAAGAGGACTTGAAGGAGTGGTATTAGCTCTAATACCAATTGTTACAGGTCTTATGGGCAAAATGATAGGATCAGAAATGTGATAGTTGATAAATGTTTGGAGTAATGGTAAAGATAACAGGTGACACCAGCAACATTTGAGAGGTTGCCTTCTCTCCCAAGACTCACTCAATAACAATAGATTCCCAATGATCGTCACACCTTTCCCCATCCCACTTTTAATAATAGACTCACTAACAATAGAAAATAGACAACTCAGTAGGTAAGACAAAGCAGTGTAACAACCTGCCACACGTGATCCACATACACTACTAACATTCCCTGACCTCATACGAGCCCATTAATTCGAGCCAGCCCTTTTGTAGCCATGGTACTTCTTCCTTGCGTAGACAAACTTAATTGGTGGCCTATTAGAAGTAGCAAACCTATCATTACTCTCCCCCTCGACACTAACCTTGTCCCCAAGAAATTAGGAAAAAATTCTTGTATCAACAACAAAGGTTCCCAAGTGGCTTCAAAAGGAGGAAGATCCTTCCATAATGCCAACACTTCTAGTCCCACAACTGTCTCACGCGTATCCAGAATTTCTTGCAATTTGACCAACCAGTCCATATCAACAATCAGAATTGCAGGGAGAGGCTGCACTTGTGAAGTATTTCCCAACGCCTGTTTAAGTTGTGAGACATGGAAAATAGGATGTATTGCTGTTGAATCCAGAAGTGCAAGTTTATAGACAACCTTCCCAATATGTTTTACCACCCGATAGGGCCCAAAGTATCTTGGAGAAAGTTTTCATTTGGACGCTTGGCTAAGGATCGTTGACGGTAAGGATGTAGCTTCAAGTACACTATCTCACCAACTGAAAACTCAAGATCTTTGTGGTGCTTATTTGCTACCGTCTTCATCTTATCTTTAGCAACTACCAATTGGTCCTTCAGCTCATTCAACATCAAGTCTCTTGCAAGCAACATTTCATCCAACATAGAATTAGTAGTATTGGAATAGGGATACCTGACCAGCGAGGGAGGATCTCTATCATATACCACCTTGAAGGGTGTGGTTTTGATATGGAAAGAGGTGTTGTAACAATATTTTGCGCAGGACAACCATCTAGACCACTGCTTAGGCTGCTGACTTGCAAAACAATGTAGGTACGCCTTGAGACACCTCTTTACCAGTTCACTTTGACCATCAGTCTATGGATGATAAGCCGCACTCTGCCTTAACTGAGTGTGTTGCAACCCGGTCTCTATCGATCACAATACTCCTTGGAAACCCATGTAATTTCACCACTTGTGTCATAAATTCATCCGCAACCACTTTGGCAGTAAATGGATGCTTGAGAAGGATGAAGTGAGCATACTCATCCACCACCACTAAGATCGAATCAAATCCATAGGATTTTGGCAAACCTTCCATAAAATCCATGGTTATGTCCTCTCATATGGCTTGAGGAATTAGAAGGGGTTGAAGTAGACCAACGGGAGAGAGGATCTCATATTCATGTTGTTGGCAGATAGGACATTTAGCCACAAAATGCTTTATATCAGCTCACATACCCTCCCAAAAAATTTCAGAAGAAATTCTTTTGTAGGTGAGAAGATATCCACCATGTCCTCCAATAGGACTATTATGGAACTCTTCCAAGAACTTGGGAACGAAAGAGCACGTGTTAGGAATGGCCAATCGATCCTTGTAATATTGCAGCCCCTGATGCAAAACCTATCCTTGTTTCCCATTTGAATCCTGCTACAAGAGGTGTCGACAAATAAGGGAAATCGTGATAAAGCGTCAGCGGCTGTATTTTCCAGGCCTAGTTCAAACAACACTTCAAAATCACATCCCATTAACTTGGTCAGCCAATGTCTTTGCTCAAGCAAACACTGAAGAGATTTTTGATCAATTCTAACAATGAAATGACGGCCTAATAAATAGTGGCGCCATTTTTGGATTGCCATAACGATTGCCATAAGTTCGTGCTCATACAATGATTTGAAACGTGACCTTCCAACTAAAGCATGGATGAAGAAAGCTACAGGTCACCCTTTTTGGCTCAAAACAACACTCGACCCCAATTTCCCATAATCATGAACAAACCGTTGATAATACCTTGTTAGCCTAAGGAATCCCCTCAATGCCTTTTGGTTTTTCGGAATTGGCCACTCATCCACAAGTTTGACTTTTTCACGGTTTGCGAACCCACATTCTCGAAAATCACGTGCGGCAAATATGCTAGCTCCATTTGCCCAAATCAGCACCTTTTCAAGTTTGCAAGTAATTGGTGCTTGTGAAGTCAAGATAAGTTAACACGTAAATGCTCAATATGGTCACTTATAGTAGCACTGTAAATTAGAATATCATCGAAGAAAACAAGCACATGCTGCCGAAGTAAACCCTTGAAAATATTGTTCATCAATGCCTGAAATGTCGCCGGCGCGTTCGTTAACCTGAACGGCATTACAAGGAACTTGAAGTGACCATCATGCTTCCGAATGCTGTTTTATGCACATCCTCCAATTGGACCCAGATTTGGTGGTATCCAAACTTCAAGTCAAGTTTAGTAAAAATTCTTGTCCCATTTAACTCATCAAGCAATTCTTCAATATTTGGGATTGGAAATCTATTCGGAACTATTGCTCGATTCAAGGCCCTATAATTCACACAAAGTCACCTCCCATCCTTCTTTCGAACCAATTATTGGGCTCGAAAATGAGCTCACACTTGGCCTAATTACTCCTTCCTCTGGCATCTCTGTCACTAGCTTCTCAATTTCGTTTTTCTGAATATGTGGATATCGATAAGGCCGCACATTGACTGGTTCTGAACCCTCCTTGAGCACTATCACTTGTCTATGACCTCTAAATGGGGGGTAAGTCTTTAGGTGCAGCACACACGTCATTAAATTCTGCAAACAACTCTCTCAACACGGGCTCAACATCCTCCAGTCTTTCCTTTTGTGGTTTCTAAGTGAAACAACTCCAAACATTAACCCTTCTTTCTCCACCTGCAGTTCTTTCACCATAGTTTCTAGAGAGACCATGGCTTTTGTCAAGCTAGGATCACCTTTCAAAGTAATTGACTGACCGCCCAATTCAAACGTCATCGTAAGCTTCTTCCAATCATCACGTCTCTCCCAACTTTGCGAACCACTTTAGGCCCAAAATGACATCAGTACTTCCTAAGGGTAATGGTAAGTAGTCCTCCACAATTGTTACGTTTTGGAGCTTCAAGACCACACCCTTATACACCCATTCCTTTCAACTGTTTCCCGGAACCAATGACCACTCCATATTATGAAGTCTCCTGAATGGGTAATTGCAAATCCTCCACAACACCAATGGAAATGAAATTATGCGTGGCCCCGCAGTATATTAAAACCACTTCATCTAACCCATGCACTTCTCCTTTCAATTTTAGAGTCCTTGGTTCGGACAATCCCACAATAGAATTCAAGGATAATCCTACTCCTCCTAGCACCTCTGTTTCAGGTGGACCCATCTACTCTGTGCCATCCCCTCCGTCTTACTCACTAACCACATATGCAATTCTTTCCTTTTACATTGATGTCCAACATGCCATTTCTCATCGCAACGATAACAAAGCCCCTATTCTCTTTGACTCTGAGCTTCATTGGGTGTAAGCTTTTGAAATCGTGGGTACCCATAAGACGGGTTGGTGCTTGTGTTTTCGGTTTTGCGGATGATTTGGGGGTGTTGGGCGTTTGGGTGGGAGTGTTTAAGTTACTGGTGAAAGGGTTGTAGGGTTTGTTTGGGGTCCATGTGACCGTACGATTTGAATAGGATTGAAGGGTGCTCTTTGGTGGGTTTGGTGTGTTGAGCAATGGACAGGACCTGGTTCTTATGTTCAACTTGGCCTGTAGCTTCCATAGTCTCCTTCATATTTCATAGGTTTAAGACTAGCAGTGTAGCCCGAATTTTCGCATTAAGGCCATTAACAAATACGACAGACATGATGTTGTCGTCAACCCTTCCAACTGATGCCGCTAAATATTCGAACTGGGCTCTGTATTCAACCATCGTTTCGTGTTGTTTGATGGCGAGGAAACAATGGAGTAAGGAATTATCTTGTAATCCAACGAATCTATGCAACATCTGGGTTTTCAACTCTCCTCTTCTCTCTTCGAGCCCTCTCTTTCTCTTCGAACCTTAGCCAAGCTTGTGCCTCACCTTCAAAACAAACACCCACTGCCTCAAGCTTCTCTTCCTTTGATAAATGTTTAATGGAAAAATCCCTTTCAACTCTAAAAATCTAGGAAGCAACGCCCTCCCATCAAACACAGGCAATTCCAACTTTCGAGGGTGTCGGTCTTTTTCCCATATCTGGTCAGCAATTGCTGTCACCTCCTCTAGTGTCGTCTCTTTTTAGATATTAATGGGTTCCATCACATTTCGACGTTACTGGATTCCGCATGGTTCGGGTTTTCGGGGGACAAGTTTTGTAACAGGTTTTTAAGTGAATTTTGATTCTCTTTCATTTGTTGAACCAACAAGGTTACTGCAGCTGATAGCCTAGCCACCTCTTTTTTAAGTTCAAGAATTTCTTTGACACTTTCTTCAAGTTTTTCGATTTGGGAATCCATTCTGATTTTTGGCATGAATTGCTCCAGGATCGAAACAACTCTGATACCAATTGTTATAGGTCTTATGGGAGAACCAACCCCAAAAGCTAGCTTAAAGGGTAGGAGAGCTTATAAGCATATAACCCCCACATCCATCTCTCTTATTACCGATGGGGGACAATTAGAGTAACAAATATCAACTAATTATCTATAGAAAATCAGCTAATTATCTCTATATTATGGGAATAATCAGCTAATTATCTGTAAAGAATCAGCTAATTATCTCTAGCTGATTATTTCCATAATATCAACACTCCTTCTCAAGTTGGTGCATAGATATTGATTATGCCCAACTTGCTTACAAAGAACTCATATTTCTATTTTAATAGTCCTTTGGTGAAGACATCGACAACTTGTTGTATTGTAGGTATGTGAATGAGTCCACTTTCAAGTTTTTCTTTTATAAAATGTTTGTCAATCTCCATGTGCTTCGTCTGATCATGTTGAAGTGGATTGTTGGCAATACTGATAAATGCTTTGTTATCACAAAAGAACTTCATTGGGTGCTCCATCGGTTTCTTAAGTTCTTCCATTACTTTTTTAATCCAAATTATTTCACAAATTCCTCAAGCCCCCTCCGCACTACTTCTGGTTACCACACTTTGCTTTTTCCTCTTCTAAGTTACTAGATTTCCCACAAATATATGCAATACCCAGAAGTTGATCTTTTGTCAGTAAGAGACCCTGCCTAGTTTGCATCAGTGTGGACTTCAACTCTTCTTTGATCACTTTTCTTGAAGAATAATCCTTTCCTTGGAGTTCCCTTCAAGTATCTTAAGATTCTATACACTGCTTCCAAGTGTTCTTCATAGGGAGGATGCATAAACTGACTTATCACACTGACAATAAAGGAAATATCTAGTCTAGTGTATCTATTGAAACTCCTTCTTTAACCTTACCCAGCTTTGACTTGAATTCCGTAAGAGTATCTGATGGTTTACATCCACTCATCCCAGTTTCTTCTAGAGGGCTAGGATATACTTCAGTTGGGAGACTACTATTCCCTTCTTAGATTTAGCAATTTCCATCCCCTAGGAAGTATCTAAGATACCCATGTCTTTGATTTCAAACTCCTTTGAGAAATTCTTTTTAAGAATTTCAATTTCCTCAAAATCATTGCTAGTGAGGATAATGTCGTTGACGTGCACAATTAGAATCACATTCCTTACTTCTGTAGAAGTCTTTGTGAATAGAGTATGATTAGACTGTCCCTGAAAGAAATCTCGAGTTGCATATCCTTTCTTCGAAGCTTTCATTAAATCCTGGGGGAGGCTCAATATACACCTCTTCTTCTAAATCTCCATTTAGGAAGACATTTTTCACATTCAACTATTTTAGAGTCCAATCTAGATTAACTGCAAGGAATACTCTCACAATATTTAACTTAGCAACAGGTGAAAAAGTTTCTGAATAATCTACGCCATGGATTTGTGTAAACCCAGAGGCGAGCTTTTTATCTTTCAAGTAATCCATTAGAATTGTAATTTACGGTGATTACCCATTTACATCCAACCAATGTTTTTCCTCTTGGAACATCAACTTCCTCTCACATTTTATTTTTCCCCAAAACTCTCATCTCCTTCAGGATTGCATCTCTCCACTCAGGAATATTTAGAGCCTCTTGTCTATTCTTAGGAGTGGAAACATTGGATAACTTAGAAGTAAATGCTTGAAATGATGGAGATAGACTTTGATATGTAAGTTGTTATACAAAGGATATTTGTTACAAATTCTAGAATACCTTACTTCATTCGTAGCACTAAGGCTCAGCATAAGCACTTCGGTAAAAGGTCATGTAGGGGAACAGGAAAAATTCATTTTCAATCGTTTCAAGGAGCCTTGTCCTCTCTCTCTACGGATAACTATATTTTGAGATAACTTATTGTGCTTATTTATTAATACTAAAAGTATTGCAGGACAGATAGAAGAATTATTAACTAGTAGCTAAGACTCACAAATTTAGAATCTAGTTGATATTAAGCTGGTGGAATATCAGATTTCAAGGTTGAATTTAGGTTAAGAATGTAGAATTTTCATATTTTTTATGGCTGACAATTTAAGGTTTGATTGCTGGAAATTTAGGGTTACGATTTCAGGTTTAATATTTCTGGAATATAGGTTTGAGATGGCTAAAATGTAGGTTTAAGAGGACTGGAATTTGAGTTAGGGTTGCCTGAATTTCGTGAAGAACACAAAGAATAGATAGTAGGAAACTAGGAATCACTCATGGGTCTAAGAATCATTCTTAAGAGAAAGCATCACACTTTCTAGTTGAAAATTCAAAGTTGTAGAAAAATTCCAGATTGTTTCTTATAAGCACTACTAGGATAGCATAACATAAAACCACTACTTCATATCTACTAAGGAATCCTAATACAATTTGAATTCCAGCGTTTATCTTTGATATCAATTCAATTTCCAATCCTCATCCCACTAAATTAAAGCTTTTGATTAATTAATCTTTCCTCATTTATTTTATAAACTTTAAGTTCTTTTGCATCAAGCTGGTTTGGTGGGATGTAAGCCAGTGGATTCTTCAATGGATTCCAACATCAAACTTGATGCAGACCAGGGAGAACTCTTGAAAGATCTTGGAAATTATAGGAGACTGATTGAGGAATGAAACTATTTTACAATTACAAGGCCGAACATTTCATTCAGTGCTAGTGTGGTTACTCAATTTATGCAATCCCCAGAGACCAACCATTAGAATGCGGCTATTCGAATCTTGAAATACCTCAAGTGCAATCTTGACAAAGGAATCTTATATAAGAACCATGGGCACTGTTCAATTCAAACCTATAGTGATGTTGAGTTCTCGGACTGATCGACGATCTATTACAAGGAATTCCGTGTTTGTTGGTGGCATTTTGATTTCATGAAAAAGCAAGAAGCAAATGCTAGTATTTTGTTCAAGTGTAGAATCAGAATGTAGAACCATGACATATACAACACGAGAATTTGTCTTGAGTAAAACATATGGAACTTGGATTTCAACAAACTCAACCTATAGAGCTAACGTGTGATAATCGAGCAACCATTTACATTGCTTCTAATCCAATTTTTAGTGAAAGGATAAAACATATTGAGATAGACGATCACTTTCTTAGAGAGGTGCAATAAAAGTGATAAAAACAACTCGTAAAGTCTGAGGACCGGTTGGCTGATCTATTCATCAAGTCTTTGGTTGGAAGTCATGTAACACAACCGCCCAACAAGCTTGGAGCTTATGATATGCTCTAGTTTGAGGGGGAGTGTTAGTTATTATGATTTGATTAAGAGAATTTTTTAGAGTTATGATTGTGATTTGATTGAGAGGTTTTAGTGATTATAATTGTAACTTACCTTGTATGGATAACATAATCTAGTATATAAAGGAAGGGGGAGCTGCAAATTTCTACAAGTTCATACAATCCGTCTTTTCAATTCATATCAATTTACTTTCCCAAAAAGAAATAGGTTGATTATTCTCTGTGCTTTTTTCCAGTTCAGTAAGTTTTGGCCTTCTGCAACAATGTTGAACTGTATAATTTGTTAAGGAGTTATTCCTGAAAGAATAGCCATACGTAAAATGTCTTAATTCCATTCTCCACAGTAGCTTCAATCATCCTGTTTATGATAACAGGGAATGTCCGGCCGAACTGCGAGAGGCTATTGCAAGCATAATTTTTTCTGCTCCAAGATGTTCAGAAATTCCAGATTTGTTGCAGATCAAGAATTTGCTTACTACCAAATATGGCAAGGAATTTGTCATGACTGCCTCTGAGCTCCGCCCTGACTCTGGTGTCAACCGAACAGTTAATAGGCTGTAATTTATTTGCTTTTCTTCTGGTGTGTGTTTAGCAAGGGGATTACATGACTGATTCATTGAGCTGTATTATTTATTCTTAAATGTGCAGATAATTGAAAAGCTTTCTGTTAGTGCTCCATCTGCAGCATTAAGGCTCAAGGTATTGAAAGAAATTGCTCAAGAACACAATTTGGAGTGGGACTCCTCGAGCACAGAAGCAGAACTAGGGAAAAAACATGAAGATCTCCTGGTATGCTTGAAATTTATTTTTTATTTTAGTCTAGTACTGGGAAGACCTAATTTTTTTTTCACAAATTGCACTATTGGTACACCTAATAACTCACTCTGGCTTAATTTTAATCAACTTGATCTTCACTTGGTATCAGCAGTATCCTCCAAAACCATAATTCATAAAAAGTGCAAAGCATTGTTTTGTCACCTATGTGGGCTGTAAGCTCGGACCCGAACTTAGTGCTTGCGTGGTGCAACACAGCAGCTTGTTTATATCATCCTGTATTTTCGGCAATAAGATTTTGAAATGGCAACAAAATTTCAATGATACTTACCATGTGAGCCGTTTTGAGGATTCTGGGGCATAGTGAACTTCTGCACTTCCTTCTTCGCCCTCAATCCACTGCTAGAGTCCAACCTCCCTTCTGGTTGCGATCCTTCATGTTACCCAATAACTTGTCTTTCTTTTTCAAGCTGAAATGTTTAGCATTGTTTGGTGCTGTTATGCAAAAAGATTCCCTCTCAGACAAGCAGTTGGAAACTTTAAGCTTTAATCTGCCATTTTAGACCATCGTTGTTTGTCCATTTTGTTACTGATGAAAGGGTTTTTTTTATGTCAACTCTAGAGTGGATCAAAGCAAGTTGTCACTGAAGCTGTAGTTTCCCAAGCGCCTATCCAACAGAGTTCTCACAAGTCTTTGGGTTTTGATCGAGAAGGTCACATGGTAGATTTAGATCGTGGACAGGGAACTCAAAATCTTCAAGTCCACAACCCTCCTTGTTACAGGTCTTCTATTGATGTTAATGAAATCGAGCAATCAGTTGGACAGGATAATACAGGATCAGTTGTGGATGTGAAACAGGAAGAATCATGGCAATCCTCCGATGTGTTGGAGAGAGCCCGAGCAGCCATTGCTTCTGCTGACCGTGCCACTGTTGCTGCCCGTGCAGCTGCTGAGCTTGTAAATGCAAAATTTGGATCACTGAAATTAGAAGGAAGGTCTTCTTAGAGATGTTAATTTGCCAAAGATGAGGTCTTGTAATTGTGAGTTTATTACTTGACAGGTCTTGCATTGACAGAAAATAGAATGTTATACTGAGGCATAAGACATGGAAGGTTGAGGAGAGAGATCGTGTGAATTGATAAACCTAAAGTCACACGGTTAATACTGTTTCATTTGTGTGAATGAAGATAAATCAAGAATAATGCAGAATCTTGTCGATTGGAAACAATTCTACAATTAAATATCGGTAAATGGTCAAAAGTCACAAAAAAATAAGTAAATTTTAAGTAGTGAAGAACAATATCCAACATTTGTTCAGATTGGCTGAGCACTTATACACGTTAGTTTTCTGTTCACTGGCAACTTTGTTAATTTCGAGGAGCACAGTTATATGCTTAACTAACGATGCATATCAGTTCATTATTACCTCGACTTGCTACAAGAAACTCTGAAGATTCCACAGAGACACTAGTCTTACTATTTCATAAAATGATTTAATTTAATTCCTTAATATGAAGGGATTTTGTAAACTTGGTTAATTTTATCATAAAACTTGAGTATTTGTTATAGTAACCAGTTAATGTTTGAATGAATTTACTGTAACTGTAGAAAACAAAGAATTTGAACTGGGATTATAAAACAACGATCTTTATTAGATGTGTTGTATTTTTATTGCAAATTGTATCGAGTGATGTGCTGTGTTTTGAGCTTATACGGAAACAAGGATAAATCATATATATGCATCTCAGCAGACAACCCCATTTTACTAGTGTGATTTTTTGTTGGGAAATTAGGACGAATGAGATCTTGACCACGGTGGAATAATTACAAAACTTTTTTCATACTTTAATTTTTCCAAAATTAAGATCACTTTAATTTTATAAAATGATTAACATATGAATCATAACAAAACATGAAATTATAATATGTACTTTAAAAAAATTTTTGTCATATTTCTCGAACTGTTTCCGAAATCGGTTTTTCGCAACCACTATGTTCGTCTTTTTACGGTATCTATAGAATAGGATGAGAGAACTTTGCAGCTCTTATAAAAATGGTTAAGTAAGAAGTGCTAGCTTTATTAGAGCTTAAGCCTAATTATAATAAATTTTAAATAAGAAGTGCTAGCTCCATTAGTGCTTAAGCCTATTATAATAAGTTTTGGGCATTTTAGTAATTGAATTGAAATTAAATTCTTTTACAATTAAATTTTAATTAGAATTACAAATAATTCTAATTAAATATTAATTATACCCAAATAAGATCCAATATCTCGTATGGATTCTTATTTATTAAATATTTCATATTTAATTATAAAGTTTTTCAAACTTTACAATCAAGTTCAACTTGATATCATATCTTTTCTCTCTTCAACTCATTCTTTATGTGAGACGCATTAGGTTCTCAAATATGTTAGGAATGATTATAAATTATAATTCTAATTATCCTTTTAGTTTATCTTTAATTTTCCAAATAAATAATTTAAATCATAAATTAAGATTGACGTCTAACAATACATTATAACCACCCAAATATTTATGAATTTCAAAGTGATTTTGATTAACTTTTTCATATATGATTTTTTCATATAATTCAATTCTTTCATCATACAATGTTTTGATTAGATAGAATATTAAATTAATGTCTACTCTTTTTAAGTCTAATCATATTAGTTTATTACCATTATCTATCTATTTAATTAATGACATTTGTAAGCTATTTATAAAGTTTTTGTTCTACCTTAGCCAAGGATTTCTCAAATCAATACTAATAGAGAATAACGGAACATTCTCTCTAATTACTTTAAAATGATGAATTCTATCTTGATCACACAACTGCTTCCATATAGTTCATGCTACATCCAATGACTTCCGATTGAATGACTCATGATTAAATAAGTCATAAGTAGTATCAAAACATAACAATCTTTATACAAGATGACTTTGAAGACTTCAAAGTAAGGATCACTTATATAATCATTACAATGAGAATCACATAGACATATAAGTAATGTTTCAAATGGATTTCTCATGTCGGGTTAGTTCTGTAAATTTTTTCTCTAATAAGCACCCACACATTTGTTTAAATATCTTCATACTTTAATCTATGAGATCCACTACTTCTTTCATAAGAAAAAACATAACATGTGGTAACCTTTTTACATTTTATTAATGTCCATTCTTAATAGAACGATGCCCAGGAACAATTTAGAAATAATATATAAATACAATATAAATCTCATGATTATAATTTTATTATAATTTCATTTGCAACGTATAATTATCTCATAAACTTTATCATATACATCTAAACATGTACAAAATGAAAAATGTCTTTAAATTATTTTACCACTAAACTATAACCAATCAATTGGTTATAAGATATAGACTAACAAATTTGTAGTTTTCAATTAGGTACCTTCTTATTACCAAGACATTATATACCCCTTCGTTATTCAACATGTTCATGAGCCAGTAGAAACCTAAACGACTAAATTACTTCCTTATACCGACAGGTTTACACTCATCAAATCTATTCTTAAATCACTTCATGTCTTTGGGCAAGTCGTCTTCTTATATCTTAAGATTGATTGAAAATTGGATGAAAAACTCCTTATGGACTCGGGATAAAGACAATTAGCTGGAAGAACTTCTTCCAACACCAAAGCTTAGTTAATTATAAGGAGTAACACCTGGTGCTGCCTATCTAGTTCTCATATTTGTAGACCCGATCAGTTTTTGAATAATGAAATGATCTGGATTGTAAACAACTGTTCATTTCTTGGTAACAAAGAACTATCTCAGAACATCTTCCTCCCAAATTCTGTTGTGAATCAGAAGCTTAGGAAAAGGGACTTTCTCTCCTACTTGAACCTCGCTTCAAATGGTTGTTTGTTCTGTTTTGAATCTTTGAAATCCTTTAGCTATATATTCTTTGCTTGCAATCTGGCATCTTTAAGGGATCAACTGTTTAGCATATGCAACTGTTTCAATATTCTGGCCTGACTTCACTTTGTAACTGTATACATGGTATGAGAAAAGCAATCATATCATTTCTTAGCAACTCTTTTCATGTAAGACAGAGAAAGCGAAAGCCAAGGAAGAAATTAGAGAAGGTAATACACTCTGAATAAAGGTAGTTCGGTTAAACCATACGTCACACCTTTTAGTCCATTATAACGAACGAAGGCTATATCTAAAATATTACCAAAACCTAGAGCTTCCCTAAGACATTATGATCTGTTGTTTAATTAAGCTTAACTTCCAATGTAAATATACAATTGTTTATGGATATTTTTGTGAGGGACCAAACATTTTTATTGCCAGTATAGAAATCAAAACTTGGGAGTCAAGTTATATGCAACTACCAAATGTCAATCTAGTTGAAGCTTGAACATTAAGCGCCAACAGATTTGACCACTCTTCAACTTAAACATCGTCTCTTTCATTGATAAGAAAGCTTATATCTCAACACAGGGTTTGAAGAATTTGTATTACCCATCGA